>RJWK010046015.1:0-17797 GCA_004363435.1 Platanista minor | reverse complement strand
AAAGGGAACACTCTTGCACTGCTGGTGGGAATGTGAATTGGTACAGCCACTATGGAGAACAGTATGGAGGTTCCTTAAAAAACTACAAATAGAAGTACCATATGACCCAGCAATCCCACTACTGGGCATATACCCTGAGAAAACCATAATTCAAAAAGAGTCATGTACCAAAATGTTCATTGCAGCTCTGTTTACAATATCCAGGAGATGGAAACAACCTAAGTGTCCATCATCGGATGAATGGATAAAGAAGATGTGGCACATATATACAATGGAATATTACTCAGCCATAAAAAGAAACGAAATGGAGTTATTTGTAGTGAGGTGGATGGACCTAGAGACTGTCATACAGAGTGAAGTAAGTCAGAAAGAGAAAGACAAATACCGTATGCTAACACATCTAAGAAAAAAAGAAATGTCGTGAAGAACCTAGGGGCAAGACGGGAATAAAGACACAGACCTACTAGAGAATGGACTTGAGGATATGGGGAGGGGGAGGGGTAAGCTGTGATAAAGTGAGAGAATGGCATGGACATATGTACACTACCAAACGTAAAATAGCTAGTGGGAAGCAGCCGCATAGCACAGGCAGATCAGCTCGGTGCTTTGTGATCACCTGAATGGGTGGGATAGGGAGGGTGGGAGGGAGGGAGACGCAAGAGGGAGGAGATATGGGAACATATGTATATGTATAATTGATTCACTTTGTTATAAAGCAGAAACTAACACCATTGTAAAGCAATTATACTCCAATAAAGATGTAAAAAAAAAAAAAAAGAGGAATATTCTGAATTATCTGTGTGACAGTTCACAGATCTCCATTTCTTTAGGTTTAGTTATTGGAGCTTTATCAGTTTCATTTGATGGTGTCATTTTTACCTTATTTTTGTGATCTTTGATTCCTTACATTGGTATCTGCGCATTTGCATAATCAGGCTCCTCTTCCAGAATTTACAGATTGCTTTGGCAGAGACTGTTTTTCACCAGCAAGTTCAGTTTGGGTTTCTAGGTGTGTCTTCTGGTAATGTCCTTAGGCAAGTGGCGTCTGCTATTATGGTCTATTGGAGGGCAAGTCTGCTGTTTGAACTCTGAGGACAGGGATGGGGTTGTGCCGCTGGATGAGGATAATTGGATAAGACTGCTGGCTTGGTTCCCTAACCAAGTAACGCTGTAGGATGAGCTCTGTGGTTGCCTGGACTCTGGTCAGGCTTACTAGATGGTTGGAACTGGGTACTACATTCAGTAGTAGATGGGACTATGAGTTAGCTCTCCTGCACTGGACCCAGGGCCTATGCAGCTCATCATTTGCGGACCTGATCAGTCCAGAGGATGCACTGAATTCCCTGGTCAGGTGAAGCCACCAGTTTTGCTCTGCAGACAGGTGAAGCCACAGAGGCTGTGCTCTCTGTTCAAGTGCCATTGTATGTAGGGCTGTTGAATGGGCTAGGTACCTTCCCAGGTGCTCTGATTAGGTTCCTTGGTCAGACAGTCTGAAGGCTGTATTCAGGGATAAGTGGGGCTAAGAATAAGATTCCTTGCCCAGGTTGCAGTGGAGGAAGCAGCTTAAAAGTCAGTAAAGCTCTTTGTTGTCTTAATTCATACCCCAAGTCCTCTAACCAAAAAGGCCCACTGGCTTTACTCTGCAAACCATCAGCCCTGCCTAGCTTTTGGCTCAAGTGCTACTGGGATACACAGGTTCCAGGAGTTGTCTCCAGATCTTCTGGTCAGATGGGGCCAGAAAACACTCTGGCCCCAGCAAGTGGGACTATGTCCCGGCTTCCTTACCTTGGTAAAAAGGGGAGGAGCCACTTCAGGCTACTTTTAATTTCCAAAACATGCTCTTAGGTTGAGAGGGGCCAGGAGCTACCCTCCACCTTGGCTATGAATTAATCCTCCTGCCTATGCATAGCATGGGTATAATCCACATTAGTCTTGGCTTTGTTCTGGAGGTGATCAGCTCTGCTCACTCACCTCTTGGCTCAAGTGTCATTGGGCTGCACTGCTTCCAGGAATTGTCTCTAGCCCTTCTGGTCAGATGGGGCCAGAACACACTCTTCACACAGGTGGGGCTGTGATTTACCTCCTTGCTTGGACATGGACAAACCAGGCTCTACTGGCTCTACTGAGGCAAAACTCCTCATTTGGATTCAAATCAGGCAGATCTGCACCCCACCAAGTTCCCTGGTAACAGTAGTCCCCAACCTGGTTCTGCAGATGAGCAAAGCCTCTGATTAGGATTACTTCTTGGGCACTGCAGGTATAAACTCTGTCTGCCAAGATCCATGTGCTGGTTGTTGCAAACCTTCCCCATTCTCGATCACAGATTGCCCTGCAATCCCCATGATGAGAGATCATAGTAGGGGCTCCTGTAAAGTGACCCAGAATGCTGGAGGGAAGGGGCTGTTTGTCCCCCTGGTTCTGTTTTCCCATTGGAGGAACTGGAGGTTCAGGGGAGACCTCTCTGCATGGTGCAGCACTGGCCTGGAGGAGGTGCAATGTAGTCAATGTGTAGCCACTTCTCTTACCCGTCTGATGTAGCCTATCTTGGTCTCTGTGGTGCAGGGGAGTGCATCTTTCTAGGATTCTCTCAGTGGTGTCTTGTTCTTGAGTAGTTGTTAGCTGTTCTTCTTACAAGTGAAAGTGAAGCAAGGAACAATCTGTGTTGCCATCTTGGTCACTTCACTGTCACAGTGTGTTGGACCACACTAAGCAAAACTAAAATGTCAGAAATTTCTCAGTGTTTTTTAATGTGTGGACTCTGAAAACTTTGGAAGATAGGAATGCTGAAGTGTATTTATCATATGGCCCATGCCCACTTAATCTTGGACCATGTGCCCCAAAGCGATCCAGAAGGCACTCCCTTCATTAAGTCCTTTGAGGAGAGTGCCAATATCTGTGAAAAGCTCTTTAGTCACAAATGTGCATAAGCTAGGGATTCCACTGCAGGAAACTATACTGAAATGGGTTTTCTGATTTCAACTGTATTTGAAGGCTCCTGGAGTGGCAAAAGCCTTAATCCCAAAGTAGCGTGGCTTTCCTAATAGGTATCAAGGCAAGCAATCAAAATGATCCAGTTCTTTGGCAATGACCAGGGGGTCCTAAGAACAGAATATATGGGCAGCTGACTAAGATCCTATTTGATTTTTAATGAAAAATGTTTCAGACCTCATAAAGAGGTTTGGTGTGCCAATAAAAAATGGGGTTCAGACATAACAATCTCAGTAAATCTCCCAACACATTTTGAGGTTATTTCCCCAGTTTCTAAGCCAATAGTTGAAATGATCTTTTCAGGAACTGGAAAGCTCTCTATACTGGTTCGCTAGCCCATGGCATGTACTCTTGATGCCTTGGAAAGAGATATATATACTAGAGGGCAGGGAATAGATCCTACAGGAATAAAGAGGCCTGACAACTCATTAAAGAAGACAAATCAGAGTTCAGTGATGTCAAGTGTGTTGAATATACCCTCTAAAGAAAAAAATTCTTCACCTCACCAATATGAAAGAGAGGCACAATATGCTGTGCGCCTCTTCCAATGTGAAAGGCAAAATAAGTCACATTTGAAGGAGATGCTCTGATACATTTACTAAGTGATCTACCAGCCACTGGCCTTGACTGAGGTCAAAAACAAGATAATGCTTTCTGGCTAGATAGATAGTAGAACCAGCCAGCAGAGTCAGAAGTTCTGCCATCAACCTTATGACCCAAAGATGTGGGGGAACTCAAAAGGTCTTAGGTAGATCAATTTGTTATATGGAGACTGTAACAAACTTGTCTAGGACAATCAGAGAGGGGAAGGTCTTATTTTTTTTTAATTTGGCTAGAGATCTGTATTTAGTATTTTTAAAATAGATACAGCATTAGGAAGAGGCAGAACTGGAACTTGAAATTAGGTCTGAGTAATACCTAATTCTGTATTCTCATTACTAAACCATATGGCTCCTCTTGGGATTATAGGAAAGGCCCATATTATTCTTCATTAAAAGGACTGACTGACCATATCACCCAGAGAACATTCTCTTATTTACACAGGGATTTTCATCTATATATAAAAGGTTTACATTTTACACAGAATGATAAATGTAGAATTGTTGAAGTCAGTGACCACAGGGTGCCTATTGATAATCAGATGACAGTGGGATTTTGTTCTCATTGATAACTACATAATTAGTTTTTCTGGGTAGACATATATTTGGGGGGGGGGGCGGTTACAGTACAACCCATTACGGTGGGAAACTGTTATTCCCACTGGACTGATGGGGAAACTGAGGCTCGGAGAGGGGAAGGAACTGACATAAGATACTTCTGCTGTTCCAGACCTAGAACCAGCCATTTCTCCAAGGAGCCCTGTTTTTTTTTTTGTTGGAGAATGGTATTTAGAAACCAAAATCTGTGCATGAGGTGTGCTCACTGCTACTGGGATATCATTGCTTCTAGTTCCAGCTCAGCAGTAGGATGACCAACCATCCTAGGGTTTCCCAGAATGTGGGCATTTCAGTACTAAAAGTAAGATAGTCTCAGACAAACTGAGACAGTTAAGTTAGTCACCATATCCAGAGGTCACAACTTTGAAATATGTGTATGAATATGACACACACATCCATACAGGCACACCTAAGAAATATTGCAGGTTCAGTTCCAGACCACCACAATGAAGCGAACATCACAATAAAGCGAGTCACATGAAATTTTTGATTTCCCAGTATATATAAAAGTTACACTATACTGTAGTCTATTAAGTGTGCAATAGCATTATGTCTAAAAATTGTACATCCCTTAATTTAAAAATAGATATTTGCCACAAAACACAAACCATCATCTAAGCCTTCAGTGAGCCATAATCTTTTTGCTGGTGGAGCACAGTTAACTAGTCTTTACTTGTATTAAAGACAGTGAAATCTATCTTCTCCCCCTCTTTGGGGACATGTGGAGTAGGAAAAGGGAAGCCAAGAACAGGCAGGCTGCATTTGAATCAAGTGGATTTTCCCTATCAATATACAAACATGTTCTTGTAACTCCAATATTAAACCAAAAAAAAAAAAAAAAAAGAGCTTTCCTCGATCCACATCCCCCTTCAGCCACTGAGAGAAGACCCTTTTTGGAAGCTCATGCCTGGCCATTAAACCCAGGTTCAGAGTGAATAACTTACAGTAAGATATGAGTGACCATGGGATCTGAGCTGCATGTGTGATCGGGGTGGCATAAATACGGGCATATCCACCTTCAAGTACAAAAGATACACAGGGAGCTGGGCTCCAGCAAGTCCTGAAGACACAAGGAAGTCATCTGAGCAGGTTGCTTGTACCTCCCAGCCTGCCTACTCCTGCTGCTCAACCAGCTCTTTTCAACTCTCATGGTAAGAGTATACCAAACAACACTTCTTCTGAACAATAAACCCGCTTTATAGTTAAGGAATAAGCTGGGGCCCATGGGATTCACTGGTATGATCATATTCCACAACACCTACATGCAGCAGACACTAGATAATCAGTCTATTAGAGACTTGGTTACAGTGCCCAAAGGGCCCAATATTTCTAAAGTTGGAGTGCTATTGTGCAAGATGCAGTAAATGCTCTGAAATAGAAGCAAATCTATGGAACCTAACAATGGTTCCACTGAATTGGAAGCTGACAGCTTCAGACATCTCCCAACAATGGGCAAAAATGAGTAAAATGATGTTACGGCATTGGTGATTTTTTTTTTTTTTTTTTTACGGTACACGGGCCTCTCACTGTTGTGGCCTCTCCCATTGCGGAGCACAGGCTCCAGACGTGCAGGCTCAGCGGCCATGGCTCACAGGCCCAGCCGCTCCGCAGCACATGGGATCCTCCCGGACCGAGGCACGAACCCGTGTCCCCTGCATCGGCAGGCAGATTCTCAACCACTGCGCCACCAGGGAAGCCCAATGATTATTTTTGATGAGCAAAAATAATAGACTAAAATAATAGACTGGCATCTACTGCCTGTAGGACAAGAAAAGAGTATGGCTGGAGGCCAGATCATCTTTTGTGGAGTCCCCCTCGTATAGTCATGTCTAGGGGAAGAGTTAATTAATTAACCTACTCCGTGTCAGGCGCTATAATAGGCATTTAGAATACTGAAGTAAAAAACAAGCAAGACTATGATCATCCTGACCCCCAAAAACCAGAGGCAAGGGATTATCAAAAAGGTTATGGAGAAGACAAGTCATAAATTCTCCCATTACTCTATAAAAAAATTAAGTCAGAGATGGCAGAATATCAAGGTGGGCTGAAGACACACCTAGAAGACAACATGAAAAGGGCACCTCTCAGAGATACTGAACCAGATGCAAAATATGACAAGGCTTTAGGTTACTTCCCAGTGAAGAGGAGTGAGTAACCTATTTGAGCAGTATTACATATTTTTCTTTTTCAGCGTAAGTATAGGAAAAGGATGTACTTCTTAAGCAGCCAGAGCAGTAGGATCCAGTGAACATTGACCTTTTTTTCTTTTTGGCCTCCCAGCAACCAAACTCCTTCATTGTGTGTAGGATCAGGGAAGTGCAGTACCCCACCTCCCATTCTGGAAGCCAAAATAGAGGAGCCAATCTCTTCCAGCCCCTGGCAGATGGGGATAAAAAATTCAAACAGGTGGATTCTCCTTCCAAGGTCTGTAAAACTTAAATAAGTGATATAAACATGTAGGAGTGCTTCAGAAAGTACACACAACAGCAAAATCATCAATAGGCTGATGGCATGTCCTTCAACAAGAGCTAGCAGATAGACTCTGACCAGTATATTCATGTGGGTTCATCTTGGCAATGGGTCCAGCTCCCTTCCCTGATCTGGATTCTATTTTCTATGCTTGTTTCTCCAGCCATCCCATCTCTTTTCAGCACATTGCCTTTTAGCCCAGGTTAGCCAGACATGTTTCTATTGTTCACAAGAAGGATTCTGAATGGCTATCCGTCTTGCTTATGTCCTTCTGGTCAGTTACTGGATTATGGCTATAGCCTCCATTCTTATCTCTCAGCTTCAACATTCCTCTATTCTAAAAAACCCAAGGTATTTAAACGAGAGTATTCTAAGTCTAGACTCTGATCACGCCATTTCACTGCTCAGAATCTTAGTAACCATCTCCCATCACTCCTCACCTCTATCACCACCTCATTCACATACTGAATTAATCCTCTCATCATGGATTAACTTTCTGGCATTATGCTCACTACCTCTCTGTGTTTCTATAGAATAGTTATGACTTTCTGTTCACCAAACACATGCCATGTTTTTATGGTACTGTACCTTTGCTCATCCTGTGCTCTCCACCTATAGTGTTACATCTCTATCCGTCAAAATTCTATCCATCAGTGCCTCACCGAGGAAAACTGGACAGAGACATGTTTGCCTGGTCATAGCAATGTCCTGTGCAGGCCCAATGCTGTAAGACCCCAAATGTAACAAGTGTCATATGCCATTTGAATGTTCCTTCTCTTTCTTCCAGTTCAATTTTATAACTACCCTTGGGGTGGTACATTATGTTTGTAGTATTTCACTTTGCATTTTATGGAAAAGACATGAACCAGTTGTTAAAAGGAATCATTACTTGTTTTCATGGAATTTGAAATGAACTTTTTTATTAAATTTCTTTACCTTATGTATAACATGTCACACTAAAGTATCTTCCCTAGACAGTAAGGCTTTAATGAATTTTAAATTCTGGGCTTCATAAGAGATTTCAATATCCAAAGCAATTACATTTTTTATAAATTAAATCCTTTATGTGTAATGTGTAGAAGTTATAGCCATTATTAGAAAATAATTATTTTATTTGTTTAGAAATATGTTGCAATGCTTTTGTTCTTTATTATTCCTGGCTCTCACTAATAATAGTGGAATAACAATAATAGTATTCTATCATTTTTACTATGCTATATACCCTTGCTTCTTCTTATTTTATATTAAATACAATAGGATAGAAAATAATCACACCATCAAATCTACTGACATAAAACCATAGTAATGCATTCATGCCTGACTAGAAAATACTGACTGTTACCATCCTTCAAAATCAAAAGACATTAATACCGCACTGCAGTTGCTGAAGTGCGTCTTATGAAGGCTTAAATTCATATTACACCAAATTCTCACAGCTTCCCAAAAGACACCCAAACCTTCAAGATTCCATCTTAAATTTCCTTCAGTATCAGATCATACATTATACTCCTACCTAGGTAATAAAATTCAATGACAGAATACAGGCTTTGATGTCAGTCAAACGCTTTTGCAAAGTTGTTCATGCAGGCTGCTGTTCTGTGGCCTTATTCTGACAAATGTGTCAGGCAGACATGCCTCATGTATTTCTCTCTCAGAACAGTTCCTTAAGGGCTCTCTCTGGGGTGCTGAGTTAATTATTAGTCTTAATTTATAGTGCTTCCCATTCAAGAAATGCAAAGTCTTCTTCTCTCATAAACTATTATTGGGAGGATATATTGTTACAATATTTCCATAGAATATCTTGACAATGTGTCAAGCCTTAATGTACATTTGAAAGCCTTAAAAAATCTGCACACCATTTTACCAAAAATTGCTACTTGTAGAAATTTATCCTAAGAAAAAATTACCCTGAAAGATGGCATCATATATGTGTGTAATAATGTTAGATGCAACATTGTTTACAATATTAAAAATTAGAAAGAACCTAAATGTTTAGCAGTAAAAGACTGGCTAAGAAATGTTGTAGAAAAAGTATTTGTTAGAATGGAAAAAAGTCACAATATATTGCTAAATGAAAAAAAAACACATCACTCAAACACTATTTTGTTTAAATCTGTATCAAGAAGAGGGGTAGATTGATTACAAAGCCACCGCACTTCAACTCTGAACCCCCACTTTCCACCAGCCCTTCCAAAGTTGGGCATGTACTCATTCAAGAAGAAAGGAGCAGGACTTCCCTGGTGGTGCAGTGGGTAAGAATCTGCCTGCCAATGCGGTGGACACAGGTTCAATCCCTGGCCCGGGAAGACCCCACATGCTGCAGACCAATGAAGGCCGTGGGCGACAACAGCTACTGAGCCCATGCACCACAACTACTGAAGCCCGCGCACCTAGAGCCCGTGCTCCACAAGATAAGCCACAGCGATGAGAAGCCTGTGCACTGCAATGAGGAGTAGCCTCTGCTCGCCGCAACTAGAGAAAGCCTGCGCACCACAACAAAGACCCTGCGTGCAACAATGAAGACCCAACGCAGCCAAAAGTAAATAAATAAAAAAATAATTAATTAATTTTTATAATTAATTAATTAATTTTTAAAAAGCAGCTTCAGCCACTGGCCCAGACTGGAGGTCACTCTCTATATCCCAGGGGTCATCTTTCCAGATTTTCTACAGAAAATGTTATTACAAAATTGTTGTCTCATGAAGAAGCAATCAATGAGTATTCAACCCAAAATGTAGGGGGAAGGAATGTCAAACAATAAAATATTAAACAATAATTTGTTATTTTTCTGGATTGTGTGACATTTGTGGTAGTTTTCAACTTTATAAAATTTGTGATTTTTGTGATTTCCTTTACCTTTCTACATAAATATTCACTTTTCAACTCAATTTTGTATTTATACTTTTGTATTCCTTTTTTTAAAGAAGGTCCTCCAAAATGTAAAAGTTTAGGTCTCATAAAAGTTCTAGATTCATTCCTGATCTACAAAAAGTACTAAAAAGACCAAAATACACCATGGTATTAGTGATGAGGAAACCAGTCACTTTAGGGGGGATTCTTGTTTTGCTCTGCTTTTTCATGTTTCCTACACTACGTAATTATATTTTTTAAAAAAACATATAATAGAAAATGCTTAGAGAATTGCAATGGTTTTTTCCTAACAACCATACGCCTTATATCTTAACCAACCCCTTAGGCTGAATTTAAAATATGATTAAAAAAATAAGCACTACATACACTCTCTCTCCACCTGGACACATAAGAAGGATGCCTTACATACAGTTAGAACTCAATGACTGAGTACAAAATACTGTAAACAAAACTCTTAAAAAATATAGTGTTTTACATTTAATTGAGAGAAATGTTTTGCTAATGACATTTGTAACATTGTAAGCTTATTAAATTACCTAAATTAGCCTATGAATTAACCTGCCCATAGAGTACTTAAAAGCTATGCAGGGAAAATATAAAATTGCAACCAATGCCCAAGAAATTATTAACCACCTCTCACAGATATGAGCCCTCCTCTAGGTATGAAGGAACACAAAATAATTAAACTGAGAGATACAGCTTGCTCTCTGGAGGCTTATAATAAAATTGAAGAAATAAGGATGTACAATGAAATAAGTCATGAACAAAACTAATATCCATTACCACTTGTGTAAAAGCACATGGTAGAAACATCTAGAGAACAAGGCAATATATATTAAGATTCTGATTAGGTAGTACAAACTTGGAAGGATTTAAAGAAGGAAATTATCAATGTGTGTAGATATCCTGAATGAGGTCTTACAGGATATGGGTAAAATAGGACTGAGAAAGGCCTTCCAGATTATATAAATATATTTTTTTAAAACTCAAGGTAGGCTGAGCACAGTAGGGCTGAAAAACAGGCAGGAAACCAACCCGATGGAAGCCAAATAGTATTTGTTGAGGAGCAAAAACTCATATTGACCTTTTTTAAGATGACTACATAGTGATGTTTGAAAAAAGTCATCTCTTTCATGAAATATAAAACTGAGAAAGTCAGTGACGTAAACATATTTTAACTGTGGACATGCTCTTGATTAGAAAAACAAAAATGCAAATTATTCATAATTATTCATCCAAGTCCAATTTAGTTAACCAAGATTTATGTGTATAACTAACTCTCTCTTATTGAAACCTGAGAACATGGACGTATGTTAAAAATATATACATATATCCTTTATTTGTTAGCAAATGTCAATAACTGAACCAGAATAATTTATGTGTTTTTGTGTAGATATGGATAAAGAAATCAAGTTTATAATAATCCATTTAATGGTAGCCTGATGTACTCTAGCCAGGCATAATTTTCCTCAGTAGAGAAAATGAATTATTTTTCACATGTCCACCAGGTACTCTATTAAATCTACTTCAAAAAATTATGACAGTTAATTCATTTCCTGGTAGAGAGAGAACATTTTCTCTCGCAGTTGAGGGTTTCAGGAGACAATACGATAATACTAGAGAATTTCAGCAAAAAAAGAAAAAGAAATTTCTGGTTCAGAACTGATGCAGATTTTGACCCACTTAACTATTTGTTCATATCAATATTGTGACTCTTTCATAGGAAAGTTTAAAACCACCAAAATGGAATATAGGGGCTTCCCTGGTGGCGCAGTGGTTGAGAGTCTGCCTGCCGATGCAGGGTACACGGGTTCGTGCCCCGGTCCGGGAAGATCCCACATGCCGCGGAGTGGCTGGGCCCGTGAGCCATGTCCGCTGAGCCTCTGCATCCGGAGCCTGTGCTCCGCAACAGGAGAGGCCACAACAGTGAGAGGCCCACGTACCACAAAAAAAATTAGAAAAAAGGAATATAAAACGTAAGAAATGAAAATATGATATATGTTGAAAATAAAAATAAGAATATGAAAATAAACAACAGAACCCTGTTAGATTCTTTTGTTCCTAAATAAAGGGAGACTCCTAATTAGATCAAATAGCCCATAAGTGCAGCATTGGCATATTGAGAGTACAAATTTTTTATTATCTTAAATTTCTCACAAACAGATTTATGAGCATCAGTTTTTGTGACCCAAAGCTCTCCAAAACAAATTGACCAGAGGGTACAAAAATATCAAAATTAGAGTTAACAAGACCCACTTCCGGGTTCACTGATATCTAGTATCAGACCCAGCTCCTAGGTCAAAGGCCATTTGGGACATCTCTCACAGGCATGCAAATGGCCATGACTGACACCACCCTTCCCTTGCTAGTCCCATTCTCAAGAGGTTCCCAGGGTGCCAAAATAATGGTGCCAGCCATAATCCTCCCACTCTCACCATGACTAGGCTCAACTGGGGGAAATCCACTTGTGCAGCATCCTATTACCAACTCTGCATATTCACCCAATTTCTTAAAGAAATGCTTAATGGTGCATATTTTACTTTATTTTATTTGATTTTATTTATTTTTAACTTCTTATTCAGCCCCTCTTCCTAGGTCATTAGCAAAGTTCCCCTGGGGGGCAGGGCCAGATGCTAGTTTGGGTTTACACCATTAACCAACCAGGTATTTATGGCTGGCTGAGCTGAGGTTCAAACATGAGGAACGTGGACAGGCATCACTTCTCTGCCCCTTACTCAATTCTGCATTTTGCCCCTACTCAGGTATTTATTTGCAATACTAATAGAGGTATACTTTCACTTTATGGGCAGGGGTTAAGTGTCAAGGAAAGGGTTGAGGCGAGAGCAGGTGGGGGGATGGAATGGGAGGTACAGCTTCTATTCCCCAATAATTCTCTCTTGGAACACCTGGCACACTCATTAGAGGTGAAGAGGAGCCAGGCTGTGGGAGCTGCTGCCTGGGTGACATCCTGGCTCTTCTGTTTTTTCATCTATAAAATGGCTGTGATGATTAGATCACTATTTTATAGTCTGATATACAGTAAGCTCTCTATGGATAGAAAAATAAGGTCTTGAGAAAAAAAATTTTCCTTTGAAATGCCTACTTTATAAGTAAATGTGAAAATTGAAAAAATACCTTGTAGATCTTCCTGTGGGATAGAATATTGCCTTTCTAAAGTACATACATAATTGAAAAATGTGTGGACAGTGTCAGAAAATCCTCAGCTCTTGCCTCCCATAAAAGAGAAAACTTAATGGCTGGTTTCTGCCTAAGGAGAGTAAAGTCCATTGCAAACTTGAGAAAGTTTTGCTTAAAAAAAGAAAATATATAAGGAAAGAAAGGATATTATTAGTGGAATACTGTTCCCACTATCTCAGATTATCACATGAAGAATCAAAGCAAAACATTTTGGGGACACATCAACTTTTCAACATCAGCTTTTAGAAGTCATTAAAAAGTAAACTTCAATAATAAAGGGTGTTTATTTAGGACAATATCTACAAAAAAACCTTATTTAATGCTTCCAATAGATATTCACAGCCATGACACAATGTAAAAATAGAAGCAATTTCTCAGATTCAGAAAAGAATCTCAAAACTTTGAAAATGGCAATCAGCCCTCTACTTGCAACCTATGATATCTAATGAATAGTTCTGTCATTTTCTGACCCTTATAAAAAGTAAAAAATAAAACCTCTCGGCTACGCAATGAAGGATGACATATTCTGATTTATTTATATCTAGTTCCACCTAAAGGATTCTACTCCTGTTAGGCTTAAATTTCTCTTCTAAGAGGCATACATTTAGAATGAAAACAAGTTTTCAGTTTCTCTCCAGCATACCAATTAAAACTTCCACACGGGTGCCCAAAACGGAGCCCGAGTTTCCGTAGAGCTCGAACTCCCGGCTTGGGATCTCTTCCCTCCCCCGTCACGGAACTGCCCCGGAGCCCGAGGGGAGGGCGGCCTCACTGAGGCTGCCGGCTCTGGAGGGGCCCGGCGGCCGAAGCCGCGACAGTCGTAGGGACGGCGGGCCGGAATGATCGTACCTCGGAGAGGAGAGAAGATGGCGGAAGAGTAAGACGCAGAGATCACCTTCCTCCCCACAGATACACCAGAAATACATCTACACGTGAAACAGCTCCTACAGAACACCTATTGAACGCTGGCAGAAAGCCTCAGACCTCCCAAAAGGCAAAAAACTCCCCCACGTACCTGGGTAGGGCAAAAGAAAAAAGAATAAACAGAGACAAAAGAATAGGGATGGGACCAGCACCAGTGGGAGGGAGCTGTGAAGGAGGAAAGGTTTCCACACACTAGGAAGCCCCTTCGTGGGCGGAGACTGCAGGTGGCGGAGGGGGGAAGCTCCGGAGCCGCAGAGGAGAGCAGAGCAACAGGGGCACGGAGGGCAAAGCGGAGAGATTCCCACACAGAGGCTCGGTGCCCACCGGCACTCACCAGCCCGAGAGGCTTGTGTGCTCCCCAGCCGGGGCGGGCGGGGCTGGGAGCAAAGGCTCAGGCTTCGGTCAGAGCGCAGGGCGAGGACTGGGGTTGGCGGCGTGAACACAGCCTGCAGGGGGTTAGTGCACCATGGCTACCAGGGAGGGAGTCCTGGGAAAAGTCTGGACCTGTCGAAGAGGCAAGAGACTTTTTCTTCCCTCTGTTTCCTGGAGCGCGAGGAGAGGGGGTTAGTGCACCATGGCTACCAGGGAGGGAGTCCTGGGAAAAGTCTGGACCTGTCGAAGAGGCAAGAGACTTTTTCTTCCCTCTGTTTCCTGGAGCGCGAGGAGAGGGGATTAAGAGCGCTGCTTAAAGGAGCTCCAGAGATGGGCGTGAGCCGCAGCTAACAGCACGGACCCCAGAGATGGGCATGAGACACTAAGGCTGCGGCTGCCACCACCAAGAAGCCTGTGTGCGAGCACAGGTCACTATCCACACCTCCCCTCCCAGAGCCTGTGCAGCACGCCACTGCCAGGGTCCCGAGATCCAGGGACAACTTCCCCAGGAGAACACACTGTGCGCCGCAGGCTGGTGCAAAGTCCCGCTGGCCTCTGCCGCCACAGACGCGCCCCACACTCTGTGCTCCTCACTCCCCCCGGCCTGAGTGAGCCAGAGCCCCCGAGTCAGCTGCTCCTTTAACCCCATCCTGTCTGAGCGAAGAACAGATGCCCTTCGGTGACCTCACGCAGAGGCGGGGCCAAATCCAAAGCTGCACCCCGGGAGCTGTGCAAACAAGGAAGAGAAAGGGAAATCTCTCCCAGCAGCCTCAGGAGCAGCAGATTAAATTCCCACAATCAAATTGATGTACCCTGCATCTGTGGAATACGTGAATAGACAACAAATCATCCCAAACTGAGGAGGTGGACTTTGAGAGCAAGATTTATTATTTTTTCCCCTTTTCCTCTTTTTGTGAGTGTGTATGTGTATTCTTCTGTGTGAGATTTTCTCTGTATAGATTTGCTTTCACCATTTGTTCTAGGGTTCCATTGGTCCGTTTTGTTGTTTTTTTTTTTAACTTTAAAAAAATTTTTTTATCTTAATAATTATTTTTTATTTTAATAACTTTATTTTATTTTATCTTACTTTATTCTATTTTATCCTCTTTCTTTCTTCCTTTCTTCCTTTCTTCCTTCCTTTTTTCCTTCCTTCCTACCATCCGTCCTTCCTTCCTTTCTTCCTTTCTTTCTTTCTACTTTTTCTCCCTTTTATTCTGAGCCATGTGCATGAAAGGCTCTTGGTGCTACAGCCAGGAGTCAGTGCTGTGCCTCTGAGGTGGGAGAGCCAACTTTAGGACACTGGTCCACCAGAGACCTCCCAGCTCCACATAATATCAAATGGCAGAAATCTCCCAGAGATCTCCATCTCAACACCAGCACCCAGCTTCACTCAATGACCAGCAAGCTACAGTGCTGGACAACTTATGCCAAACAACTAGCAAAACAGGAACACAACCCCATCCATTAGCAGAGAGGCTGCCGAAAATCATAATAAGTCCACAGACACCCCAAAACACACCACCAGATGTGGACCAGCCCACCAGAAAGACAAGATCCAGCCTCATCCACCAGAACACAGGCACTAGTCCCTTCCACCAGGAAGCATACACAACCCACTGAACCAACCTTAGCCACTGCGGACAGACACTGGGAACTACGAACCTGCAGCCTGCAAAAAGGAGACCCAAAACACAGTAAGATAAACAAAATGAGAAGACAGAAAAACACACAGCAGATGAAGGAGCAAGATACAAACCCACCAGACCTAACAAATGAAGAGGAAATAGGCAGTCTACCTGAAAAAGAATTCAGAGTAAGGATAGTAAAGATGATCCAAAATCTTGGCAATAGAATAGATAAAATGCAAAAAACACTTAACAAGGACCTAGAAGAACTAAAGATGAAACAAGCAATGATGAACTACACAATAAATGAAATTAAAAATTCTCTAGATGGGATCAATAGCAGAATAACTGAGGCAGAAGAACGGATAAGTGACCTGGAAGATAAAATAGTGAAAATAACTACTGCAGAGCACAATAAAGAAAAAAGAATGAAAAGAACTAAGGACAGTCTCAGAGACCTCTGGGACAACATTAAACACACCTACATTCAAATTATAAGTGTTCCAGAAGAAGAAGAGAAAAAGAAAGGGACTGAGAAAATATTTGAAGAGATTACAGTTGAAAACTTCCCTAATATGGGAAAGGAAATAGTTAATCAAGTCCAGGAAGCACAGAGTCCCATACAGGTTAAATCCAAGGAGAAACACACCAAGACACATATTAATCAAACTATCAAAAATTAAATACAAAGAAGACATATTAAAAGCAGCAAGAGAAAAACAACAAATAACACACAAGGGAATCCCCATGAGGTTAACAGCTGATCTTTCAGCAGAAACTCTTCAAGCCAGAAAGGACTGGCAGGACATATTTAAAGTGATGAAGGAGAAAAACCTAAAACCAAGATTACGCTACCCAGCAAGGATCTCATTCAGATTTGATGGAGAAAGTAAAACCTTTACAGACAAGTAAAAGCTGAGAGAGTTCAGCACCACCAAACCAGCTTTATAACAAAAGCTAAAGGAACTTCTCTAGGCAAGAAACACAAGAGAAGGAAAAGACCTACAATAACAAACCCAAAACAATTAAGAAAATGGGAATAGGGACATACATATCGATAATTACCTTAAATGTAAACGGATTAAATGCTCCCACCAAAAGACACAGACTGGCTGAATGGATACAAAAACAAGACCCATATATATGCTGTCTACAAGAGACCCACTTCAGACCTAGAGACACATACAGACTGAAGGTAAGGGGATGGAAAAAGATATTCCATGCAAATGGAAACCAAAAGAAAGCTGCAGTAGCAATTCTCATATCAGACAAAATAGACTTTAAAGTAAACACTATTAGAGGAGACAAAGAAGGACACTACATAATGATCAAGGGGTCGATCCAAGAAGAAGATATAACAATTGTAAATATTTATGCACCCGACACAGGAGCACCTCAATACATAAGGCAACTTCTAACAGCCATAAAAGGGGAAATCGACAGTAACACATTCATAGTAGGGGACTTGAACACCCCACTATCACCAATAGACAGATCATCCAGAATGAAAATAAATAAGGAAACACAAGCTTTAAATGGTATATTAAACAAGATGGACTTAATAGATATTTACAGGACATTCCATCCAAAAACAACAGAATACACATTTTTCTCAAGTGATCATGGAACATTCTCCAGGATACATCATATCTTGGGTCACAAAACAAGCCTTGGTAAATTTAAGAAAATTGAAATTGTATCAAGTATCTTTTCCAACCACAATGCTATGAGACTAGATATCAATTACAGGAAAAGATCTGTAAAAAGTACAAACACATGGAAGCTAAATAATACACTACTTAATAATGAAGTGATCACTATAGAAATCAAAGAGGAAATCAAAAAATACCTAGAAACAAATGACAATGCAGACACGATGACCCAAAACCTATGAGATGGAGCAAAAGCAGTTCTAAGAGGGAAGTTTATAGCAATACAATCCTACCTTAAGAAACAGGAAACATCTCGAATAAACAACCTAACCTTACACCTAAAGCAATTAGAGAAAGAAGAACAAAAAAACCCCAAAGACAGCAGAAGGAAAAGAAATCATAAAGATCAGATCAGAAATAAATGAAAAAGAAATGAAGGAAACGATAGCAAAGATCAATAAAACTAAAAGCTGGTTCTTTG
>RJWK010046014.1:0-17795 GCA_004363435.1 Platanista minor | reverse complement strand
CAGTTCATCTTCTCTTTTGGTGGTTTTTTTTTTTTTGTTTTTTTTTTCTTGCGGTACACGGGCCTCTCACTGTCGTGGCCTCTCCCATTGCAGAGCACAGATTCCAGATGCGCAGGCTCAGCGGCCGTGGCTCACGGTCCCAGCCGCTCCGCGGCATGTGGGATCTTCCCGGACTGGGGCACGAACCTGTGTCCCCTGCATCGGCAGGCAGACTGTCAACCACTGCGCCACCAGGGAAGCCCCTCTTTTGGTGTTTTAATTATGCCTCTTGCCTCTTTTTATTTTTTTATGGTTTATGTATGCATTATATGTTCTTAACATATACATGTCATATACTAAGCTTTAAAAAGTACAGTTCCAGGGAATTCCTGGTCCAGTGGTTAGGACTCCACGTTTTCATGCCAAGTGCACAGGTTCAATCCCTGGTCAGGGAAATAAGGTCCCACAAGCCATGTGGTGCAGCCAAAAAAAATGAAAAAAGAAAAGAAAAGAAAACAAGAAAAAAAAGTACCATTCCACTTATGCTCCTTTCATTCTTTGTACAATTATTGTCATATATCTTATTTCTATATATGTTATAGACCCCCCCAAAACATTGTTATATTTGCTTTAAACAGTCAACTTATTTGTATAAAATTTAATAAGATAGAAAAAATTATCTTTTATATATACTTGCATATTTATGAATTCCATGCTATTCCTTTCTTACTGTAAATTTATATGTTCATCTAATATCATTCCTCTTAAGCCCAGAGAATTTCCCTTTGCATTTCTTTTTTTTCTTTTGTGGTACGTAGGCCTCTCACTGTTGTGGCCTCTCCCGTTGCGGAGCACAGGCTCCAGACACGCAGGCTCAGCGGCCATGGCTCACGGGCCCAGCCGCTCCACGGCATGTGAGATCTTCCCGGACCGGGGCATGAACCTGTGTCTCCTGCATCGGCAGGCGGACTCTCAACCACTGCGCCACCAGGAAAGCCCTGCATTTCTTATAGTACAGATTGGCTGGCTATGAATTTTATTAGCTTTTGTCTGAATGAAAATATATTCATATGTCTTCATTCTTGCTAGATATAAAATTCTAGGTTGACAGCTTTTAATTTTACTTAGCCATTTATACACATTTAAATACATTGTTCCATTGTATTTTGTATTTCTAAAAAGAAGTTAGCCATCCATCACCCTTATTTTTATTGCCCTATATATAATGTCTTTTTTTTTTTTAACTGCTTTTAAGATTTTTTCTTTCCTTTTCATCAGTTGGACTATGATTTGCTTAGGTGTAGGTTTCTTTATGTATATCTTGCTTGAGGTGCACTTGACTTCTGAATCTACAGGGTTTTGATCAAATTTGGACAAATTTTAATAAATATTTCTTTAAATATTTTTCCTGCCCCATTCTCTCTCCTTTCCTTCCAGAACTCCAGTTACATATATGCTGCTTTACTTGATCGTGTCTCACACAGGTGACTGACGCTTTGTTAAAATTTTTTATTCAGTTTTTTCCTATTGTATACTTCAGTGTGGATAAATTCTATTAATTTGTCTTCAGTTTTATTGATTCTTTTTTTGTATCTAAACCGTTTTTAATCCCATTCAATTAATTTTTATTTCATTTGCATTTTTTAGACTTGAGATTTCCATTTGTTTTTTTCCATATTTCCAGCTATCTCCTGAAAATTCCTATCTCTTTACCCATTATGTTTACATTTTCCTGTACATTCTTTGGTGTATTTATTACAGCCGTTTTAAAGTTCTTTTCTCCTAATTTCAACCTCTCCGTTGTTTGTGGGTCTATTTTTATTAACTGATTTTTCTGTTGACTAGGCTCACATTTTACAGTTTTTTCATGTCTGTTGAGTTTTGATTGCATACTAGAACTTGAGGATAATAGTATAGAGACTCTGGATTCTGTTACATACCTCTGAAGAGTGTTGAGTTTTGTTAAATTACTGGCGGATCACCTTGAGCTTGTAGAGGTTTGTTTTTATGCCTTGTTTGGGCAGGTATATCTCAGTTTTATCCTTAGCCTTGGGAGAATCTCCCTAGTAAAGAGATGTAGTCTTCATTTCTAATGCATGGCACTTTCAGGGATTCACTGGAAAGCCCTAGGTGTTCACCATGCTCTTATAACTTGCTGGGACTCAGACTCTAAAGTCTCTCCCTGTGGCCAGCAGCAGCTGAGATTGCCACTCTTCTTTCAGCTTTCTGACTGTTATTTTCTCTCCAAGCTCCTTGGAGCCTTAGCTACACATGCATAGTGCAGTGCTTGGTCTAGAATTTGAGTGGAATTTATATGCATATTTTGGAATCACCTATTTTGTTTCCACCGTACTAGGACTTCCCCTCCCAATTTCCAGCTACAGTGGCAGTCCCAAATTCAATCTGCTCACTCTTCAGCAGATTATTCTATGGCTTTCTCCTTGAGTTCTACCCTCTTTCTGCCTTATAGACTTGGAAATGACCTCAGAGGAAAAGCCATGCTAATCTAGATTTTTCCCAGGTCTTTTTTTTGCCATGATTTTAAGGTCATATCTCCTCTTTTTTCTGGCTACTTTGGTTGTTTCCCAGGGCTTTTAGATAGTTATTTTATCCAGAGTTTGTCATGGTTATTGCTAGAGGACTAGGTCAATACAAGCTACTCTGTCATTAATTAAACTGGAATTGGAATGGATCACAGTCTGTTTATATTTGTCCAAGATGTATCAAGATTTATGAGAAAATCCGGAAAAAATACCTCTGCTATGTTAGAATAAATCAAAGATTCATACTATGGGACATTGGTTTTATCCTTTATCATATCACTCCTTATAAAGATATCAGGTTTTGATTCCCAGTGCATTCGCTATCAAAAATTTAGATGACATAATATGGTAAAAGCCATATTTTCATTCATTTTGACAGCATTAATTGGATTACAAATTATTACTGAGTTTAATAAAAAGCAACAAACATGTCAAAGTATGACTAAGAATTTTTTCCTGGTTACTGGGGCTCAGATACCTACCACAAGTATGTCATAACAAGTCATTGTAACTTTCCATATTATCATCAAATTTTTTCATCCACCAAAATATTTATAGAAATCAAAGAGAATGAAGGAAACACATGTAAATAAAAAATAATTAATTTATTCAGAAAATGTGTATAACCACCTATTCCATGCCAAATGCTGTGTAAATACTAAGGATACAGAAAAGAAGACAGAACTCAGGTCCTCAAAGAGTTCAGAGTCCAGCGGGGGAGATAGCAAAGTAAGTCAACAGCCAGAAGAGACCAAAGATTGAAGTTTATCAAGGTTTATGAAGAAATTGAGAGTACGGTGTGTAATGTACCCAGAATTAGTTTAGGGCTAGTGGCTCCCAAATCTTTAGAGACATATCACTGGGTAATCAGGTGTGTGAGAAGCTGTTCTCTCTGAAAGTTAAGATCGGACTCAGGGACTGGGGACTGGGAATGGGGGAAAACCTAGTCGAGTCTGAGATCATTAGGTTCCTTAAGCTTTTAAGATTGGTGAGAGAAGAGCTTTTGAACTTAACTTAGAATAATACATAAGGCATTCTTCAATTCAGAGACTTCTGTCTAGTTTCAGAAGGAGGTCTGAACATTCTAGGACCTAAATATTTCCCCTTTAAAATCTAAATATCACTTATTAAGCTGGGAAAAGTTTCTTTTAAAGTTCTTTGAAGAGGAATGACATGGTTGGTGGGTTGAAAAGGCCAGGGGGGCAGGACCCCTAGGAAAGTGCATAACAGTGGCAGCCTATGAAAAATGAGGAAGGAGTATCCTGCTTCCTGTCCTTTGAAGGGTACCCTGGAGCTGATTTACATCAAGAATGTTTACCCAGGATGTGTGTAGGAGAAAAGCATCTTGTTTTCATTCTCATGTTGTATGATATAACAAAGTATCTATGCTTATAGTTGCTCTGTGGATTTTGTGAGGGCTTTTCTGGAGGTGTTGTTCCTCCAAAAAATTTACCCTAACACTTTTAAGTGTTTCTAACGTATTAGAACTCGGGTTTCCAGTCTACATGTCCACATTCCTGTCCTGAGCTTTCAAGCCATAATATTCATTTGAAGGGCAGTAAATATGGAAAATGAGCCATCCTGTATGAATTAAGAAATTGAGTTAAGATGAAACACCCCCGATGGGATTTTAGTGATCACAAAGTTAATTTATGTTCCATTATGTTTTTCCAAAACGTGAAAGCCTTCTTAAACAAGAATACAGGCTTTGCACAACATGAAATTGGCTTCTAGAATAGATTCTAAGTTTTAAAAAATAACTTATTTACTGTTTATTGAGAAAATACTGAAGTTCAGCATGAAGAGATTTAGTGTCTCCAAATTAGAAAAATCCAAGTGAGCATTACATGTACAAAAATGGCTGGATTAAGATCTACATCTGAAAGTTGATACCTGAAGAGGGAATATTTTTTTCCATAAACTTTTTGTATGACTATTCCTGGATCCACTAGGCATGTTGTTTTCCTTGAAAATATAGGCTATTCCTTCATAATTCTGTATCTGACTATTCTCTCATATGCTATGAAACTTTTAGTGTATAAAGGTCTCCTCTTTGAAAATGTAAGATATGCATGGTATTATGGAAATTAAAAAAGGAATGTATTTTATTCAAGTTGATTTTTCAACTTTGAGAATCTTTTCTGCTATTTTTTGCATGGACATTTCCATTTTTGTTCACAAATGAAAATATCCTTTCTTGTGATAATCCTGAGATTCTTTCTTGAGTAGCCCTCAAATTGTTGCCTAATTTTCCCAGCTTTTTCAATCCCATGAGCTCCAAGAATAGGATCATGGTGGTCCAAACCCAAGATGTCAGTTCAAACCCTCCTGCTTATTCTTTAGAGACCTCTTCAAAACTCTCTACCCTGCTCTCTGTCCCTGGACCTGTGTGGGTTGACGCTCTACGAATTACAAAGCATTTTCACAAGATTATCTATTTTGGTCCTTTTTACAAATAGGAACTTGATGGTCAGGGATGTTGGTGGCATGAGAAGACTCAGCCTCCAGCCTGGTTTCCCCTGACAAGCTCCATGCTTCTCCTCTTGGGCTCTGCTTCCCAGAACTGGACTCTGATCCCACACGGCAGAGACAACCCTCCTTGGAGCCCCTGGTGATGCTGCTGGCTGGCAGGGACACCAGGTGGACAGGACTGATCTCCTTTGGTTTATCTCCTCCTCCCATCTGAATGCCCAGCGCAGGGCTGGAGGGTCAAAGGCACTGGAAAAACTGCCTGTAGAATTAAAGCAAATGGTGTTAGTTTTCTTCTCCCTATTGTATTCGTCACTGAATTCCTTCTAATTCCCCTTTACTACTACTAATAATTATTATTTTCCTTAGACCACTAGGTGTTCATTGAGGATATAATATGTGTTAATTTGTCTGGTTTTTGCTAATTAATCCGTCACTTACCCTCATAACCTCCCAGCAAAGTGATTCTTAACACCCCATTTTGTAGATGAGGAAACTGAAGTTTAGAGAGAAGATGTAGCTTGCCCCAAAATCCCAGTGTCAGAAGGTCGTACTGCCTGCTTTGCACATGGTGCGTCTGATCCAAAGCCGGTGCTCTCAGGTCTCATGCTAGACGCTGCCCCGGCCCCCCGCCCCCTCCCCCAAGTAGAGGTCACCATGCCTGCTCCAGGTTCATTTCTCAGCAGCAGCATCTACCTTTTTGAAGTACCTGTTCGTATCTTGAAAGCATACTAGATTCTGTTCAAATAGAATACAACTTAGAATTTTAAAATTTCAGGAACAATGACCATTTCTACCCTGCCTGGTTTTGCTTGTGCCGTTTCCTGTCTCCTGCCCTCATTCATGGACTTGCTTATTCCAGGGCCCTCCCTGCCTGTCCCCCGTGCACTGAATCACCCCATCACACTCTTCTTGTGCCTCTGCTTTGCTTATGTCTCTCTTTGAATGTAGTGAATTAGTGTCTCACATCTCTGTCCTCGTACGTGGATTGTGAGAGCCCTGTTTTTTTTCATGTTTATATGCTTCCTTAGGGCAGTGTTTGTATGTAATAAGAACTTCTTAACTGTTTAAATGGTTTAATCTACTTGGTGCACATTTAAAATGTCCTTGGAGTAGTGTATATAATAAACAGAATTATCAAAAAATGTGGATATACAGAGTGCTTTATTTTTGTCCTTAAATTCAGTGTATACTTAACCCTTTTTTTTTCCTTTAACATCTTTATTAGAGTATAATTGCTTTGCAATGGTGCATTAGTTTCTGCTGTATAGCAAAGTGAATCAGCTATACGTATACTTATGTCCCCATATCTCCTCCCTCTGCGTCTCCCTCCCACCCTCCGCATCCCACTCCTCTAGCTGGTCACAAAGCACCGAGCTGATCTCCCTGTGCTATGCGGCTGCTTCCCACTAGCTATCTATTTTACATTTGGCATCCTTTTTTTGTTAATAATTCCAAGTACCCAAATCAGACGGCAATTTTAAAAAATCTTCATGTTCTGGCTATGTAGTGGGAGTTTACTGATATTATTGCAATTTTCAAAATGTGACATTAGATCGATGGGAATGGGCTATATGTGAACTTCTCTTCTGCCTTTCTCTCTCTGAACCCATATCTTAGTCCCGAAAACCGTTTTATTTTTATCTGGGACTATCTTATTATTTTATTAGATTAATTTTATTAGATTATTTTATTCTTCAGATCTAACTATTGAAATAACTAGTGTATATCAACAATTTCAAAAAAACATTTACTTTGCAAAATAGTAGTTGCTAAAAAATGATAAAAAAATGAAAGCTAGTTGGATTTAATCTGTTGGTTTGTTTGTGGTCAGTGGATTCTTGTTTCACCGTATGAAACGGTATTTCATGGTGTCACAAGTTACTTGTTCTCACGGAAATCCGTAAGGAGTATGTGGGGCAAAAGTAGCCACTGAGTTTGAAATTGGATATGGGTTTGCAATTTGAAAAATCAAATTGGAGATGTAGGGAGTTTTATTTACTTTTTTTCTTTTGTGTTGCAGATTAATCTTAAAAGATATTGGTGAAATGTATAAAACACGTATTGGACATGACAACAGCGGAAAGGATCCCATGTGGTATCTGGAAGAAATTAGACTTGAAAATATAGACACATGTGAGCTGTTGTGTCTACCTGTTGATTCCTGGATAGCTGAGAATGAAAGTGGTGCAAAACATGGAAGGAAATGCCCATTGTGAGAACTAACAAAGCACCCTTGCCAGGTACAGAATTTCATTTCCTTTGTGATGTGTGTTAAAAATTTAAATAATTGAGATTAGTTGGGACACAAATCAGCAATCTTCTTCTAAATACTAAATATTATGCTTTGGGGGCCATGAAGTCTCCCCAAACTACTCAACTTTGCCAGTTAGTGAGACACTGCTATAGATAACACATAAACTAATGGAATGGCTGTGTTCCAGTAAAACTTTGTGGACACTGAATTTGGAATTTTATATAATACTATTTGTCAAGGAATAGTATTCTGCTTTTGATTTTTTTGTTGGTTTTTTTTTGACCATTGAGGAACGGTAACAAGCATTTTTAGCTCTTGGACTATGTGGGCACAGGTGCTGGCAGATTTGGCCCAGAGGCCGTAGTTTGCCTCTGCCTGACTTAGAGCATTAGGGCTTTGGGATTGACACTTGTCTGGCTGCTCAGAAGGGAAAATGTCCACAAAAAGAGGTATGCATGTCATCAGCTCATCTTTCTGTGAACTCTTTTGCTAGCCATTTAAATGTGACTTTCTTCTTGGCTATACCATGTTAACAAATGTTAGCAATCATGAACTTAGAAGCACCTGAATTCATTTACTAAGTTTTTGTTTTTATTTCTGCCCAAAAGTGAACTCATACATGGCCTTACTTTTCTCTCTATCCATTTCCTGTGTCTCTGATAACCACCCTGTTATTGCTGCCAGCACTGTAGTAAAATTGTTCTCTCAATGGATACCGATGACCTCTTTGTTTAAATGCCCCTGTGTGTACATGTTTGCATGCATGCACATGTTTCCTCTGTGCCCCAGACCCCTCGTTTGAAGAGGCAGAGATTTCTGGAGCCTCTGGAAGCAGACACACTGGGTGAGTCTGGGCGTGGCCATGTGTTTATAGCCTCGTCACCCTGGGCGACCTTCTTAGCCTCCCTTGGCCAACATTGCCTTATCTATAAAACGGGGATAAAAATAGTGCCTGTGTCATAGGATGGCTTTGAGTCTGAGCTAATGCACTTAGTCTTTAGGATAATGTACTTCGGGTACTTAGCTCCTGGCACATCGTAATCATGCAATAAACACTAGCTATTACGGTCACTACCATTAAACCTCTCTCCAGCCCTGACTTCCATCATGTGATGCCAACCTAGTTCTGTTTCCTCTGATTTTTTTCTGTTTTTATCACTGGCTCCACCTGGTCCTTGTCCCTTGAACATGCAGGTTGAGATGCTGGATTCCTCCGTGCCTGTTGAGCCTCTCCCTAACTTCTGAGGTTCACACTGCACAGAGGAAAACCAACTTTCACTCTCAGCTCTGTCCTCTTTCCTGCCCAGAGCCCCAGTATCCCATTAAGCAACTCAATGTCTCATTATTTTTAATAACCACTCACGGTCTATTCATTCAACCATTCCACACGCAAAGGTAAACACATGTGTACCAACAGGTATTAGGTGCCTAGTGTGTGCCAGGAGTAGTGAGCACCGTGCAGACAGGGCTTCTGATCCCACAGTTGTTCAGTTTTCACGACTCTCGTTAGCATCTTCAGTCTAACGACCCGCCTCCGCTCCCCTCCCATCAGTTGCTTGTTTTGTGCTTCCCTCGGAAGGCTTGGCTCCGAGGATCACGGGTGCTTGGAAGCCATCACATTGCCCTCCGCCTCAGCCTGTTTCCTCTACATGTACGTGGGGAGTCTACCCTCCCCATGGGCTTCCTGTGAAGTACCTGCATCTCCCCACGGGACCTCTACGTGTTAGAATGACGCATGGGCCGTGTGCCATAGAAATACTTGGTTAATTCAGATATGGTGAGAAAGATTTAGGATAAGACCAGGTTAATGAATGGAGAAATGTTTTATAATGGTAATTCTTTATGTGTATATTTTGACAGTTTGCAAAAGTGCTTTTTCATATAAAATCTCATTCAGTACATACAGATCCAGATCCTAATGGCTTTAGTTTTTCTACAGTCATGTGAGGATGGCAGTGGTGTCCAGGGATGTCCAGAAGACTGAAGTGGAAAAGATAGAAGGCTCCTAAGAAATGTAGAATCCTGGTTTTCACCCTTCATCACCCTAGGACCTATCTAAACTATTCACCCAGTTGCTAACGTTTGTCAAGAATCCATTCTGCTTTTTAAAAACGATGTATAGAAGAATTTTGAAATCCATAGAAAGAGAAGAAATCTTTATTGGTTTGTTTTATTTGTTATTTCTCAATCTGCAGTGTTTTAAAAGGCTGCATTATTTTAAAGTGAACTTTATTTAAACTCTATTAGGCAACTATTTTGTATTTTTTCGAGTTGCCTCCTAGTTGACATATTTGCACAATTTTTACATGTAGAAAAATGTGGAAGGCAGTTGTATGGGTTTTTTAAAAAATACAGGATACAAAAGAAACTTAAAAGTTTCATTGTGCTTTACATGAACTATTGATTTTGGGTTCATTTAACTTGAGCAGCAATAAAGGCTCAGCAGGCCTCCCCTGCATCTTTCTGTTCATCCTTTCCCCAGAATAGCTAATGAAACGTTTCCATTAGTATTTCCCATTTAGAGGGGTAATTTCTTAGCCGAAACACACCAACTATTTCTTAAGACGTTTGCTCCTACCAAATAGTATAAGGTAGTACCTGATACCTCGCTCTAATCTCAGCCAGACTTCTCATTTTCCTCCGGTTCTGACAAATCAGTCCAGGGTCCCCTTTCCCAGACTGAGTATTTGCTCGTTTAGGAGAAAATCATTAAAATAAGAAAGTGAGAAAATAATGACACCTCAATGTTGAGGCATTAAGTAGGGATCAAAATGTCCTGGTGAGCATGGAGCAGTCTGGGGTGCTGAGTCTCCCCTTTGGAAAATCATGTTGGTGCCACAGAGAGGTTCATTTACTCTTCCTGTGACATCACGGGAAGCCACAGCAGATCCGAACCATTGAATCGCTGCTTCTCCGGTTTGGATTTGGAAGGAGGAGTAAGGAGGGGTTGACCTTCAATATCTTAAAATTGTTCGTCTGTCAAAACATTTTGAAGCCGGCTTAGGGAAGAACACAAAGAGGGATGTGGAGGAATTTTTTTTTTTTTTTTAATTAAGCTATTAATACGTTTGGTTGCCAGGCTTCACAGTGTCCTAGGGACCCACTGGAGGTTAATACGTATTTTTAATTTGGTAGCACAAAAGAGTGCCTTTCCTTGCATTTGGCCCTTACACTCTGAGCCAATTAATATTGTGACTTTGCCTCTTCTTTTCAAAAGATTGCTGGAATGTTTTCAAAAGAAAAGGCTTCTGAGATGATTAGACTCTAAATCATCACCCTTTGGGGGCCTGAGCTAGGTTGTTGATGGGATCAGGGTGATCTCCTCCTGGACGTGAGCCCTGGCAAGTGGACCTCCTTCACGCATGCGGCTTCCACGCCTTCCTGCTAGGTGTTCTCGTCTGCCGTTCGTGGGGGAAAGGCCCTGGGAGCTGCTGTTGGCCCTCACTTGGTTGTCCTGCAGGATCTGTAGTCAGTGGCCTGGCAGGGATGCCCAGAGCTGATAAGGTTGCCGGCTCGGCTCTCAGCAGCCTGCTCACATTCTGGCTCCAGGCTTTCTCCACAAGAGATGGATGGTAACGGCAGATGAGCTTTGGGGCCACATCTGGGGGTGAAGAAATGTTTAATGCTAGGTGTTGGCAAGTGCACACGAGGTGTGCTTAGTGGTTTCCTTCAAATCAAGAAATAACTGTGAGAGAATATAAGAAAGTACAATCGTAATAATGTGTCTGCTTCAAAATATTTGTGTTTATCGGACTTCAGGTAGTGAGAAAATAAGTGTCTTTCCAGAATGCTTACTGACAACCTATGGCCAGTTTTAGATGAGAACAGCTGAGCTAAGATAAGTTTAAAAAACAAGAAAGCTTTCCTTAATGCTTTAGCCTATATCCCAATACCCGTATTCAAGGGGAAAATGTGGGCTTCAGAGAGAGACAGATCCTTTCATCGGGGAGACAGCTGAAGCTCAGAGAAGCAGAGTCTGGCCTCAAGTCCTGGTCTCAATCTGGGGCAGATTACACAGGTTTTCTGAGTCTCAGCTACTTTGTCTGTGAAATGGGGCTGATACCTATACTAGAGTGATCTCTATGACATTGGCCATCCCACCCAGGGCACATTTGCGAGAGACGAAGGGCTCCATTCATCATTACGCCCAGACAACGGATGTCAGTTGGGACCATTCCAGACAAACGGGGGAGTGGTCACTGCGTGGGGCTTCCATCAGGAGGAGTGAGAGGGTGTGACCGCAGTGCTGTCACCTGGGTGGCACTCAGCGCTAAACTGATTCCTTGGTCCCTCTGCCTGAGACTTGTCTCTCCGTCCTGCTTCCTTCCTACTGCTTGCCTGGCGTCATGATGGGAGGACAAACACAAAGAGAAGCTCGGGTAGAGGACACGCTCTCCTCAGCCCCACGGCCAGAGGGGCCCTCTGAAAATGTCAATCAGATTCCGTCACTCTTTTGCTTACTACGCCCCAAAGGTTTCCCAGCTTGCTAAGAGTAAAAGCCCAAGTCATCACCACCTCATACCAGTCCTTCCCTGGCGCCCCCAGCTCCAGCCTCAGCACTTCCCGATGTCGCCAGGCAAGCTGTCCCTCTGTCCCCAGGCCTCAGCCCTTCTGCTCCGTCCGCTGTCCCCTACCTCCCTGGCCTCTGCCCGGCCAGTTCCTTCACCTTCCATCAGGTCTCTGGTCCAGGGGCCTTCTCAGGTAGAAAATCCATCCTCCCCTTACCCTGGCATTTCTTTTCTTTCTACAGCTCAAAGGTACTTCTTTTTCAGCAGTAAGGTAAATAATTTCAACCATGGGGATTCAGCCCCGAACCGCCAACGTATATGGTCTTGGACCACAAACCTTCAGTGCACATGGAGGTGTCTGCACGTGTTTGATGCTGAATCTCATTTACCACCTGTGTCTGAGCTCTGATTCTTTTGGGCAGTTTGTATCAACACGATCACACCACGATGAGTGCTGAGAAAGCTTAATTCTTGGTGACCTGCAAGAAAGCACTGAAGGAGTCCTTTAATTATATCCAATTAGAGATTCAGCCAAGGGGTTCGTCTTAGTGACGCTGAGTTGTGCTGCCTGCGTAGGCTGCCGGGGGTTACACTCCCCAGGTGGTGCCAGCAGGCTCAGGGCTCACCGGGCCCCCTCCCCCCTGCACCCCTCCCCATGCCCATGTGCAGAGGGGCGGGCCCCACAAGATCCTGGCAGGGCAGTGTTACACAGTGTTACCTGGGAATATTTGAGCATTATGGCTGAAAAGACCGTACTGGGGAAGTTCCCCAAACATAAACAACTGCATCTCTTTTCCTGGATTGAGAAAGTGTTCAGACAGAAAACCCCCAAAGCTGACATTTGCTAAACACATTGTGTGCACTTTGACAGGAAGATGAGGACTCACCTGTAAGGTTCATGGCCCTTTAGCCTTTTCCTTAGGCTCTGGGATTTCTTGTTTATGTCACCCAAGGTTGGTAGGGCCTGAAATGTGTCAAGAGTTTGTCTCCCAGGCTGGAGGAAAGGGCACTGAGGGGTCATGTCCCCGGGTCACCTGCCGGCTGGAGAGATTTGGGAGACAGGCTGGCCCAGAGACCCTTTGGTACCCCATCTCTAAACTGGGGAGCTAAGTATTTAGAAGGGCCTGGGTGGAGTATCTTTCAGTTAGGGCCGTACTTAGGATTTAAGGTCCCATGAGTTTCACTGGAGTATCAGTGTGTTTGCCCCCAACTCAGGGCATGTGTGTGTGCGCGCCCACAGACATTTGCACAGAGGCACGTCTCTCTAGGGGAGGTCCCATAGGTCATTTCCCAATGAAAATTTGAACAGTGTACCCCCAGTGGAGAATGGAAATCTGCAACATTAAGGACACAGCAGGAAGAATGATATTTTTATGTGACTCTATCATTTATTTGATAAACGGAGAATTTTGTTGCAGCAGATTGAGAACTCTTGGAGTTTTAGACCAACAGGGAATGAATTACACAACTGGACCATCTCAATAAAGAAGATGAGGAGGCCTTTGCCATGCGTTCACTCGGGAGGAGCGTGGGGGGTTTGACAATGCTAGTTCTCTGCCCCCCTTTGTTCTTCGGTCACTGGGGGGTGCGGGTGCTCCTTGGAGAGGGTCAGAGTCTGGGAGACCAAACCCTGTTGTCCACTCCTGCTGACACATATAGATCTAAGATTAGGAGGCAAAGCCAAAGGGCCCAAAGCCAAGTGGACCCTGAAATAAACTGGGGAATAAGAGCAAAGTTGGGTGCAAAAGGAGCCTGGGAAGGTAGGCTCTGTTTAAGGCACAGATGTGCGTGAAGAGCAGCCACAGCACTTTCTAGATGATTCACACTTGAGCAGTGCTTTGGGCAACCAGCAGGAGTAGGACACAACACTTACTGATGGATGGATGGATGGGTGGATGGACGGATGGACGGGTGGACGGGTGGATGGATGGGTGGATGGATGGATGGATGGGTGGATGGGTGGATGGGTGGATGGGTGGATGGGTGGATGGATGGATGGGTGGATGGGTGGGTGGGTGGATGGATGGATGGATGGATGGATGGATGGATGGATGGATGGATTACCAGGCCTTCATTTATTCAGTAGTATTCAGTATTTACATGTGCCAGGAGCTAGGGGTTCAAAACTAAGCAAGACGTGAGCCCTGCACTTAATGACACATGTGGTTTAGGGGAGGGAGTCCAAGAGGCCCTGGACATGGATAACTCACTTCTGCAGGAGGATGGCCCACGTGAGGTGGACTGTGTTTTGCCTGAAAGACAATCTGTGAATGCATCCACTGTTTGACATATCATTAATAATTTCAGGTGATTTTCATAACAGAATTACTAGATATTGTTTCATTATTTATTCAAAATCATCCTAAATTGAGAAGGTTGCTTCTCTTTAGGGCAGTTCTCTTGAAATAGCTGCCTAGATCTGGGAGGAATATTTCCTGGTTCAACTAATTTTTTTTTTTTTTGCGGTACGCGGGCCTCTCACCGTCGTGGCCTCTCCCGTTGCGGAGCGCAGGCTCCGGACGCGCAGGCTCAGTGGCCATGGCTCACGGGCCCAGCCGCTCCGCGGCATGTGGGATCTTCCCGGACCGGGGCACGAACCCGTGTCCCCTGCGTCGGCAGGCGGACTCTCCACCACTGCGGCACCAGGGGAGCCCTCAACTAATTTTTATGACACTCTGATACCATAAATGGCAGATCGTGGAGTAAGGCAGCCGCCTGCTCCTTTCCGTATTTACTTCTGGGGCTGACTTTATTTGGCCATCGGTACTTCTTTAGAGTTGTTCAGTCTTGACATCTTGGATGGGTTAGAGGTGGTCCTTTCCTCCTGAAACATACAATGGCCCTTAATGATCCTGAATGAGCCTCATGGCAAAGGACTCAACTCGGTTCCACAAATGAACTCCTGGTGTCTAGATACTTAAAACTCTCCATTCCAGATAGATTTGTGAAGAGGCTGTCCCGCATCACCACATAGCTGCTACCTTGGGTGATCAAGGGTTCGCCACCAAGGGAATGAAAAACTTCTTGGCACGATAGGGTATTAAGAGGTGATTCAAATGGAGCTGAGATTAAAATCACAGAATATCACCAAATATATTATATTTTATATATTATGTATTTTTATATAAAAATAATATATTTATATATTATATTTTATATTTTTATGTAAAAATATATTTATATATTATATATAAAATATAATGTATTTATATATTATATATAGAATATAATGTATTTATATATATAGAATGTATTTATATATTATATATAGAATATAATGTATGTATATATTATATATAAAATATATTTTATAAACAGTTAATTGGATTCAGTGCCTTTATATGCTCATTCAAAAATCAGGCAGGGGCTTCCCTGGTGGCGCAGTGGTTGAGAGTCCGCCTGCCGATGCAGGGGACGCGGGTTCGTGCCCCGGTCCGGGAAGATCCCACATGCCGCCGAGCGGCTGGGCCCGTGAGCCGTGGCCGCTGAGCCTGCGCGTCCGGAGCCTGTGCTCCGCAGCGGGAGAGGCCACAACAGTGAGAGGGCGGCGTACAGCAAAAAAAAAAAAAATCAGGCAAGTATCATGTCTGAGACAATATTTCTAGATATCATCTTGGCTATTACTATATCTGCATTGTTTTTATCATCATGTGGTGGGTTTGAGTCTTCACAATCATAACTTTGAGGACTGCAAAAACATAATCTTTTTTGTTCTCTATAACTGATTAAAATCACACCCCTCATGAGGAAACTTTTTAAGGTGATGGAAATGTTCTCTGTCTTGATTATGGTGATAATTAAAGGACTTGTGCATACTTGTCAAAACTCATCAAACCGTGTACCTTAAAAGAGTGAATTTTACTACATGTGAATAATATTTCTTGACTTAAAAATATTCCAAGCCCCTCTTTCCACTGATGATGGAAATCTTAATCCTTTTAATTCAAAATAAACTTAGTAACTTCCGACATAGAGCTTAGTTTCTCTTGGGTGAAAACTGGTCGGTTTAGCGTTCTTCACCTTCTGCTCCCTCTCTTGCTCCAAGTGGACATGTCAGTTCCTGGAACTCACCCTCAGATGCGGCAAGGACCCCTGTGTGAGCACCACCTTCTGTTCTTGGCCATCCCTGAGGTGTCTCTTTCTACTTCCTCTTTGGGTAATGCTTCCTCCCTCTTAACTTGTGCTGAAGGGAACATGTCCCATCGTGCCTTTGGTTTCCCTCTTGTAAACATCCAGTGAAAAATCATATTATAGCTTTCTCCCCAGCCATGTGACATTTTTAATATATCCTTGTGACTAAAGAATTATATATGTCCCCATGAGGAGCAAATATATGTAATGTAAATATAAATATAGATAGATAGATAGACGGATTTTTAACTCTTTGTGTGCAGTAAGCAGAAGCAGAAGAATCCAAGATTCCTTGTAACGAAAATCATAAGAATACTATTTATGGCGATATTAAGGCTTGGAGTTGAGGCTGATAAGTCATCATTAACAAACGCTTGGCACAGACTCTGCCCTAAAATGATGTTTGAAAAAAAAAAAAAAACCGTGGGGGAAATTTGAAAGATTTTTGTGTCCCTCATGAGATGGTGTTAAATCTTACTATGTAGGCCAAAGGTTTATAAAGCCCAAAGAATGCTGAGCTTTGCAATGATACATATACTGTGCATTCCTTGAGAGATGGGGACATTGTTGAAAAGACAATAAATACAGTAAATATAAGGACGAGAGTGTTGAAGGTGGTGACATTACAAACACAAGTGAAAGCATGCCCCCCAAACTGAAAACAAGCAGCTATTAAAGGAAGTTGATGACAATGGCGGCAAATAGAAGACAAGAATTTTCTTCTGTGCTGATGGCGGATGGGAAAGGCTTTCCAAACAGCTGAAGCTACTGACTAATTGTTGGAAAGAAAAAGTCAACATCAGCTGCGGTGAAAAGAACTTTTAAAAAATATTGGCAGAAATGCCCAACATATACGGATAACCTAAATCAGCAAGTTAACTTTTGCAAATACTTTTAGCTAAGAGGGTGATAGATACAACTACTTAAAATAACTACTTAAAATCCAGTGCTTCAAGAGTGTTATTTGTAGTCAGAATGATTGGTTAGTAATACCTGCCTTTGAATATGTTCAGGTAAAATGGTCTCTTCCATTCTGTATAACATTGACACCTGGAGACCCATCCTTATAGTTTTCAAGTATTCGAGCTAATTGCAGGTTCTCTTCTAAACTCACATTTTGGACTTATCACTGGGATCCCTCAGGAGTTCCCCCTTGTGTGTGAGGTGTCACTCTCCTAAAGATAATTTGTCAGCCTCTACATTTTTACAACAGAATGCGTGTCGTTAAGCTAGAACATACAAACCCTGCCGTTAAACCAATGACATCGAGCCCTGACTTTCATGCCCAAGGACAGACACTGAACAAAGGATTCCTGATCTTCACTTGCTGTTTTAGCACTTGGTATTTTAAGGTGTGTCTAAGCAACGTGGTAACTTTAAAAGTTCCCTTTGCGTTGTTAGATAAGGAAGAATTTTATATTGCCTTAAGGATCATGAAAAAGTCTGGAGTTTTTAGAATCTATTGGGATGCATTTAGCATTTTTAAAAAGTATCTATATGCTTTCATTGCAGAAGCAAATGCTTCGTGAATCATGTTATCTAATACCAGTAAAGGGGAGTTACTGTTACAGATTCCAGCAAAACGTGTGTTTCTCGTAGCAGGATCATGTATTTTCTTTCAACTTAACAGTATAAACTATGTGACTCTTCTTTTTTTTTTTTGCATTATGTTTTTATTTTTATTTTTTTTTACATCTTTATTGGAGTATAATTGCTTTACAGTGGTGGTAGTTTCTGCTTTATAACAAAGTGAATCAGCTATACATATACATATCTTCACATATCTCCTCCCTCTTGCGTCTCCCTCCCTCCCTCCCTATCCCACCCCTCTAGGTGGTCACAGAGCACCGAGCTGATCTCCCTGTGCTATGCGGCTGCTTCCCACTAGCTATCTATTTTACGTTTGCT
>RJWK010046013.1:0-17797 GCA_004363435.1 Platanista minor | reverse complement strand
TAAAAATCCTCTAGAAGGAATCAATAGCAGAATAACTGAGGCAGAAGAATGGATAAGTGACCTGGAAGATTAAATAGTGGAAATAACTACCAGAGAGCAGAATAAAGAAAAAAGAATGAAAAGAATTGAGGACAGTCTCAGAGACCTCTGGGACAACATTAAACACAACAACATTTGAATTATAGGGGTCCCAGAAGAAGAATAGAAAAAGAAAGTGTCTGAGAAAATATTTGAAGAGATTATAGTTGAAAACTTCCCTAACGTGGGAAAATCAATAGTCAGTCAAGTCCAGGAAGCTCAGACAGTCCCATACAGGATAAATCCAAGGAAAAACTCACCAAGACACATATTAATCAAACTTTCAAAAATCAAATACAAAGAAAAAAATATTAAAAGCAGCAAGGGAAAAGCAACAAATAACATACAAGGGAATCCCCATTAGGTTAACAGCTGATCTTTCAGCAGAAACTCTGAAAGCGAGAAGAGACTGGCAGGACATATTTAAAGTGATGAAAAGGCAAAACCTACAACCAAGATTACTCTACACAGCAAGGATCTCATTCAGATTCGATGGAGAAATTAAAACCTTTACAGAAAAACAAAAGTTAAGAGAATTCAGCATCACCAAACCAGCTTTACAACAAACACTAAAGGAAATTCTCTAGGCAGGAAACACAAGAGAAGGAAAAGACCTACAAAAACAGACCCAAAACAATTAAGAAAATGGTAATAGGAAAATACATTCGATAATTACCTTAAATGTAAATGGATTAAATTCTCCAACCAAAAGACATAGACTGGCTGAATGGATACAAAAACAAGACCCGTATATATGCTGTCTACAAGAGACCCACTTCAGACCTAGGGACACATGCAAACTGAAAGTGAGAGGATGGAAAAAGATATTCCATGCAAATGGAAATCAAAAGAAAGCTGGAGTAGCAATTCTCATATGAGACAAAAGAGACTTTAAAATAAAGACTATTGCAGGAGACAAAGAAGCACAGTACATAATGATCAAGGGATCAATCCAAGAAGAAGATATAACAATTGTAAATATTTATGCACCCAACATAGGAACACCTCAATACATAAGGCAAATGCTAACAGCCATAAAAGAGGAAAACGACAGTAATACAATAATAGTAGGGGAATTTAACACCCCACTTTCACCATTGGACAGATCAATCAAAATGAAAATAAATAAGGAAACACAAGCTTTAAATGTTACATTAAACAAGATGGACTTAATTGATATTAATAGGAAATTCCATCCAAAAAAAAAAAAACCAGATTACAGTTTCTTCTCAAGTGCTCATGGAACATTCTCCAAGATAGATCATATCTTGGGTCACAAATCAAGCCTTGATAAATTTAAGAAAATTGAAAACGTATCAAGTATCTTTTTCAACCGCAATGCTATGAGACTAGATATCAATTACAGGAAAAAATCTGTAAAAAATACAAACATATGAAGGCTAAATAATACATTACTAAATAACCAAGAGATCACTGAAGAAATCAAAGAGGAAATCAAAAAATTCCTAGAAACAAATGGCAATGAAAACACGATGACCCAAAACCTATGGGATGCAGCAAAAGCAGTTCTAAGAAGGAAGTTTATAGGAATACAATCCTACCTCAAGAAACAAGAAACATCTCAAATAAACAATGTAAACTTACACCAAAAGCAATTAGAGAAAGAAGAACAAAAAATCCCCAAAGGTAGCAGAAGGAAAGAAATCATAAAGATCAGATCAGAAATAAATGAAAAAGAAATGAAGGAAACGATAGCAAAGATCAGTAAAAGTAAAAGCTGGTTCTTTGAGAAGATAAACAAAATTGATAAACCATTAGCCAGACTCATCAAGAAAAAAAGGGAGAAGACTCAAATCAATAGAATTAGAAATGAAAAAGGAGAAGTAACAACTGACACTGCAGAAACACAAAGGATCATGAGAGATTACTACAAGCAACTATATGCTAGTAAAATGGACAACCTAGAAGAAATGGACAAATTCTTAGAAAAGCACAGCCTTCTGAGACTGAACCAAAAAGAAATAGAAAACATAAACAGACCAATCACAAGCACTGAAATTGAAACTGTGATTAAAAATCTTCCAACAAACAAAAGCCCAGGACCAGATGGCTTCACAGGCGAATTCTATCAAACATTTAGAGAGGCGCTAACACCTATCCTTCTCAAACTCTTCCAAAATATAGCAGAGGGAGGAACACTCCCAAACTCATTCTACAAGGCCACCATCACTCTGATACCAAAACCAAACAAAGATGCCACAAAAAAGAAACTACAGGCAAATATCACTGATGAACATAGATGCAAAAATCCTCAACAAAATACTAGAAAACAGAATCCAACAGCACATTAAAAAGATTATACAATATGATCAAGTGGGGTTTATGCCAGGAATGCAAGGATTCTTCAATATACGCAAATCAATCAATGTGATACACCATATTAAAAAATTGAAGGGGAAAAAACCATATGACCATCTCAATAGATGCAGAAAAAGCTTTTGACAAAATTCAACACCCATTTATGATAAAAACCCTCCAGAAAGTAAGCATAGAGGGAAATTACCTCAACATAATAAAGGCCATAATGACAAACCCACAGCCAACATTGTTTTCAATGGTGAAAAACGGAAACCATTTCCCCTAATATCACGAACAAGACAAGGTTGTCCACTCTCACTAGTATTATTCAACATAGTTTTGGAAGCTTAGTCACAGCAGTCAGAGATGAAAAAGGAGTAAAAGGAATCCAAATCACAAAAGAAGAAGTAAAACTTTCACTGTTTGCAGGTGACATGATACTATATATAGAGAATCCTAAAAATGCTACCAGAAAACTTCTAGCACTAATCAATGAATTAGGTAAAGTAGCAGGATACAAAATTAATGCACAGAAATCTCTTGCATTCCTATACACTAATGATGAAAAATCTGAAAGAGAAATTAAGGAAACACTCCCATTTACGATTGCATCAAAAGAAATAAAATACCTAGGAATAAACCTACCTAAAGAGACAAAAGACCTGTACTCAGAAAACTATAAGACAGTAATGAAAGGAATTAAAGATGACACAAACAGATGGAGAGATATACCATGTTCTTGGATTGGAAGAATCAACACTGTGAAAATGACTATACAACCCATAGCAATCTATTGATTCAGTGCAATCCCTATCAAACTACCAATGGCATTTTTCACAGAACTAGAACAAAAAATTTCACAATTTATTTGGAAACACAAAAGACCCCAAATAGCCAAAGCAATCTTGAGAAAGAAAAATGGAGCTGGAAGAATAAGGCTCCCAGACTACAGACTATACTACAAAGCTACAGTAATGAAAACAGTATGGTACTGGCACAAAAACAGAAATATAGATCAATGGAACAGGATAGAAAGCCCAGAGATAATCCCACACACATATGGTCACCTTACCTTTGATAAAGGAGGCAAGAGTATACAAACGAGAAAAGACAGCCTCTTCAATAAGCGGTGCTGGGAAAACCAGACAGTTACATGTAAAAGAATGAAATTAGAACACTCCCTAACACTATACACAAAAATAAACTCAAAATGGATTAAAGACCTAAATGTAAGGCCAGACACTATGAAACTCTTAGAGGAAAACATAGGCAGAACACTCTGTCATAAATCACAGCAAGATCCTTTCTGACTCACCTCCTAAAGTAATGGAAATAAAATAAAAAATAAACAAATGGGACCTAATGAAACTTAATAGTTTGCACAGCAAAGGAAACCATGTACAAGACGCAAAGACAACCCTTAGAATGGGAGAAAATATTTGCAAACGAAGCAACTGACAAAGGATTAATCTCCAAAATATACAAGCAGCTCAATAACAAAAAACCCAAAAAACCCAATCCAAAAATGGGCAGAAGACCTAAATAGACATTTCTCCAAAGAAGATATACAGATTGCCAAGAAACTCATGAAAGGATGCTCAACATCACCAATCATTAGAGAAATGCAAATCAAAACTACAATGAAGTATCACCTCACACTGGTCAGAATGGCCATCATCAAAAAATCTACAAACAGTAAATTCTGGAGAGGGTGGGGAGAAGAGGGAGCCCTCTTACACTGTTGGTGGGAATGTAAATTGATACAGCCATTATGGAGAACAGTATGGAGGTTCCTTAAAAAACTAACAATAGAACCACCATATGACCCAGCAATCCCACTACTGGGCATATGCCCTGAGAAAAACCATAATTCAAAAAGAATCATGTACCAAAATGTTCATTGCAGCTCTATTTACAATAGCCAGGACATGGAAGCAACTTAAATGTCCATGGACAGATGAATGGATAAAGAAGATGTGGTACATATATACAATGGAATATTACTGAACCATGAAAAGAAACTAATTGAGTTATCTGTAGTGAGGTAGATGGACCTAGAGTCTGTCATACAGAGTGAAGTAAGTCAGAAGGAGAAATACAAATACTGTATGCTAACACATATATATGGAATCTAAAAAAAAAAAAAAATGATTCTGATGACCCTAGGGGCAGGACAGGAATAAAGATGTAGATGTAGAGAATGAACTTGAGAATATGGGGAGGGGGAAGGGTAAGCTGGGACGAAATGAGAGAGTGGCATGGCCATATAAACAGTACCAAATGTAAAATAGATAGCTAGTGGAAGCAGCTGCATAGCACAAGGAAATCAGCTCGGTGTTTTGGATCCACCTAGAAGGGTGGGATAGGGAGGGTGGGAGGGAGACACCAGAAGGAGGAGATATGGTGATATATGTATACATATAGCTGATTCACTTTGTTATACAGCAGAAACTAACACACCATTGTAAAGCAATTATACTCCAATAAAGATGTCAATTAAAAAAAAAGTTGTTATCGGAGAATACACAGCCAAAAAATATAGAAAAATATTCTAGTTTATGTCATAAAATCAATTATTAAAATATTATTTTTCTGGATTTAGGGATGTTTGTGATATTTTTCAGCTTTTCAAAGTTTGTAATTTATTGTCATTTCTTTTCTTATTCTATACAAATATTCATTTTTTACCCTAAGTGTTTTAAATTCATAAGTTTTTATTCCTTTTCTTAAAAGATGCTCCCAAATTGTGTTAGCACTAGGCATCACAAAACCTGGACCCACCCTTGTACCCACCCCACTCTCTCAGCATTATTTACATACTGAACTTTTTATTTTACACTATTTTTGTCATCCTATAAGAAGTTGACAGAGCCTCCCCAAAGGCTTTCTAGTTCTTCCTTTCTTGGAAAAAGAGACATACCCTGAAAATTTAGCTTGGGATGTTGATCCCAGTGCAGCCAGGCAGTAGTACTCAGTGTTCCCTTGTGTCCACTTGGTCTTACAGATGGGGGTTGGAGGTTGTATTATCACAGCTTTCACATCTTCTCATCTGAGACATGTGATCTGAGCTGAGTCACAGGACTGGCTATGAGAACTGGTTCCTTAGTATGCACACCTGCAGGTCCAGTAACTAGCTCTCCAGCTGGGTTGGGGCACATGCCCTGCCACCTTAACAAGATTTATGGTGGCTTCTCTCTAAGCCTTCCCCTTAGCAGAGGCCCTCTGCATGTACTCTTTACACTCAAGCTCTCGTTCATGGAAATCCTGACCCCCAGTCAAGGTCCCTCTTACTTGGAGCACAAATGACTCAATAGAACTCAGATCGGTGACATTTCATCCAGACACAACCACATTCAGACACTAACTCTCACAGTCTCTAAGCTATATTTCATCATTGATTGTACTTAATGCTAAGTAAGTTTGGGGTATAGTAACCATTTTTCTGAATTGAAAAGTAGGGAAAACAGTTCAAAAATTTTGAGTGTCCCTATGGGGATTATGGAAATAAATACTTAAAATCTGAAGTGTCCTGAAAAAATCCAGAAAACATGTAATCAAAGAGCAGTTTGCTGGTGTTTTAAATGACCCCAGGTTGTTGTACATTTTTTCCGGACGCCCAGGCTCAGCGGCCATGGCTCACGGGCCCAGCCGTTCCGAGGCATGTGGGATCCTCCCGGACCGGGGCACGATCCCGTGTTCCCTGCATCAGCAGGCAGACTCTCAACCACTGCGTCACCAGGGACGCCCTGTTGTGCATTTTAAATCAGTTCGGCTGCCCTTCACAAGTCCTCTCTTCCCTTGCTGTCAGACCATTTCTTGCTTCTGTCTAGGGCCTGCCAGCTAATAGCCCTTCTTCACAGTAGAGGTTGTGGTCTTAAGAACGAGCCGTTTGGGTGGGAATCTCAGATCTGTCACATAAGAGCAGGAAACCCTGGGTAAGTTACTTAACCTTTCTGCTCTTCAGTTTTCTTATGTATGTAATGGCAGATAATAATAGCACCTACCTCGTGAGGTTGTCATGAAGATTAAGTGAAATAAAACTGCTTAGAAACAATGCCTGGAAAATAATGGACGCTCAATAAACGTTTGTTATTGTTATTCTCTTTCTCATTTGTTATTTCAAGTCTGCTAAGGATTAGGAAACCAGATAATCAGGCTTATTCAAACTCTAAATAAGATAAAATGAAACGATCTTTGAGTGAATGCTTATCCAACTAGCTTATAAGGAAAGGCAGCATTACTGCAGCTGGCCCGTTCAGGCAGGAAAAAGCTTTAATGAGGCATCATTCTGTTAAGAGGCACTGCTTACCTGACCTGCTTTTTTCTGATCAACAGAATCTTGACTCTTATTATTGGTCTAGAGAGAATTTTAATGTTATATATAAAAGTATTCTCTAACTCAGGTTTTTATAACGACAACTAAAAATTATGTGGAAATGGCTCAGCCTGAAAAATGAGCACATAACTTATGAGTGTATTAAACAACAATGCTCAGAACAAACTTTAATGTTCTGTGTGGTTTTGATGTTGATCTCTAATATTCTATGTCCAGGAAATGGTGACACCCTTAGTCAGTGGTGGGTGAAGAAATGTCTCTGTCCTTATTCAGTTTAGATTCTCTTCTTCCATCATCCTGGTTTTCACACGCTTCAGCAGTTCTGTTTCCTCCATTCTAGCTCTCCTTCCTTCTTGTTTTTCCAGAACAGCCCCATGTAATGCTGAAATTTCCAGTGTACTGTCAGCCTCACCCTAATTCTGAGACAAGGTTCTGTTTCTGAGATGAAAGTCAGTGGAGATTATGATGTACAGTACATAGCAGTCTCTCAGTAAATATTAAATGAATGGATAATTGCTCTGGTTTTCGGTGGGAAGAGAATAACACACATGGCCTAGAAAAATGACCCTCAATTGCACAGAAATCAATGGCCCTAAACTGTTGTGTTTCCTATGCCACACTATCAAACAGCATCCTGGCTCTTCCAGCCAGGACTTGCACTGTTTAATGCATACACAAAACCACTGATGCATGAAGCCATCTATAAACCAACCCTGTGGCACTTGTTCTGGTGGGTCAGAGGTATTTTTTGCTTGGTTTGACTGGATGGGTCACATTGTTCGGTAGCAGATTACAGATAGGAGGGCAGCTAATGTAGTTATTAAGCATATTAAAATCTGTTTAAGTTGAATTTCTTATGTATTTTGCTTGAAATTCTGAACTTTTGTCTATGATCAATCTTTTCTCACAAAGCTTTAAGTTTACAAGCATAAAATGCACTAATAGCAATGTTGTTTTGTTAAATTTTCTCTACTAGAGACTATAATAAATGTACAAACATCTGATAAAGAAAAAGAAACAAGAGCAGTTAATAAGTAACCTAAAATCCAGACTAAATTCAAAACAAGCTTGAAGGTTTGCCATGAGTGAAAAAATATAAAATTTAGTTGCTCCATCTAGTGGTAAACTTTAGTGAAGATTTTATGACTTTAGTGAAGAGATTTTATAATAGTTTTTCATGGCAAAGATTTTATTCAAATTTTGGTCTAGTAAGCATTTAATAGACTCACTGTCTTATTATGCCACTTAATTGACAAAGAATTATTCCACATAAAAAGAAAACATCACTACCTAATCTAAATAGACTTAAAGATGTATTTGCTAACCAAGTCAAATTTCAAATAATTATTTCTTCCTCAGTCAGTCTAGGAACTAGCACTGATATCTATGTCTATACCTACATTTAAAATCCATATATTATCCTGGAAATATAAGAAAGTTTAGAGCTAGCCTGGATTAGCAGGAGAGAAACACTAGTAGAAAGATCAGCCCTTCTGAAGTTAAGAGCATGAGTTTGACTCAGGCCTTAATAAGGCCTAAAAAGTGTTCTGAGTTGTGTGAAAAATATAAATCTAGTTTAAAGGTATTTAGAAATAAAGATAACATGTGTACTTGAATGTAATAAACTGTGGTTAACATGGGCTCCAGGTCAGGCTACTTGGGTTCAAATTCTGGCACCAGCACTTATTAGCCACAGAGGCCTTTGTGTCTCAGTTTCTTCATCCATAAAATGAAAATAATACTACCCCCCTCATGGAGGTTAAATTAGGTACTGCATGGAAAGCACTTGGGACGATATCTGACACAGAATAAATACTCAATAAAATTTTTCTAGTATTATTACTGCCTTTTGTGGATTTGTGGATTTCTGGGTGTTGATTTGGTGGGTAATTGAATTGTGACAAGCATTCAGGTACCCATTTGGCAAGCCCCTGGGAATCTCTTGCTTCCCTGAGTCAGTGAAGTGTTTCCACTGAGGGAGGGTCTCTTCATTGCAATATCTTAAGTGTGATAGCACCCAGATCCCATCCTGCAACATTATTTATATAGTCAGTCATTCACTTTCCAAATCCAGGTTTCTCTCCCAGGATTTCAGCACTCACCTGGAAAGCAGAGATGGTGTGCTTTCTCCTGGGCATTCCCAAAGTCTGATAATTTCCTCCTCACATCTTCAAAACCATGGTGTGGCACTAAAGCCAAACTTTCCTGATGGCAAATTTATCAGAAAAAGGACAGTTTCCATGAAGCTACTTGCATATGTATTCCAGGAAAATAGCACACTGGATTGACTAAGTTAGACCATATTTTCCTTGGAAATGTGTCTGCCGTGAACATAACTTCCTTGGAAAGGTGTCTACCATGAACATACCTTCCTTCTTCCTGGATCTATTTGCAGATTCCCTTAGGAGCATAGACTATGGACATGCCTAGTTTTAAATCCTAGCTCCACCATTTAATAGTAGATAAACTTGGACAAATTATTGACCTCTGTGGGCCCTTGTTTATTCATTTGTAAGTGGGAAATCATTTTACCTATCTCAAAAGTTGTTCTGCAAAGTAAATGAACTAATTTATATAAAGCTCTTAGAATAGTGACTGGTAAGTAGTAAGTGATATAGGGGTTAGTTGTTACAGAGTTATTGTTTGAAGATGCTCATTCGTGGAGGACGAATGTTGTTTCTTTCTAGAAATTCCAAATTCAACATAATCTAAAACATTCTTTCGCTATCACCTTTTGTGACATTTTTCCATATACTCTGGTTTTGAACTTTTTTTGCCTCTTTCCAGTCATTTATTTCTAATTTTTCATCTTAAATGGTTTTGTACACTTCAGAAACTCGTTTTTCTTGTTAATACATTTTTCTCTAACCCTTTTACTTCTTACTAGGGAATTCCTCAAAGACATGAACTATGTTTATTCTTATAGATTTCTGATGTCTTGTATAGGGATAGAGACACAGGAGGTGCACAATAAACATGCATGAATAAAGTATATAGAAAAACCAGCTTGTATTTGCACCTGAAGCTAAGCACTGCGGTAAGGGTTTTATGTAGCATGGCCTCACTAAATGGCATCAAGAATTTTGGGGGTAGGGCTTCCCTGGTGGCACAGTGGTTGAGAGTCTGCCTGCTGTTGCAGGGGACATGGGTTCGTGCCCCGGTCCGGGAAGATCCCACATGCCGCGGAGCGACTGGGCCCGTGAGCCATGGCCGCTGAGCCTGGGCGTCTGGAGCCTGTGCTCCGCAATGGGAGAGGCCACAACAGTGAGAGGCCCGCGTATCGCAAAAAAAAAAAAAAAAAGAATTTTGGGGGTAAATTCTGTTAGTTTTCATTTTACAAATTAGAAAGCTGAGTTTCAGAAAATATAAATTACTTGCTCAAGGTGTCGCTGCTAATGACCAAAGCCCCTTTCTCCTGAAAAAGCCCGCTACTGGTTATTGAACAACTCCATTTTTTATTCCTCCTAGTATGTCAGTTTAGGATGGGACCACAGTTCTTTGGTCTACTATCTCCTACAGGCAAGTGCCTTTGCTGAACTTCCCCAGAGAACTACACATTTCAGAGGCTGTATTTTTTGTGCGAGGGTATGAGCTGTGCCCGAAAGAACAGATTTGACTTAACTCCATCCCAATATTGTCAGTCAGAAAAGCTAACCCAGTGTTGACAGATACTCTGATTTTTCAAGAGCATTTAGAAATCTTGAGTTTTGTGTTTAACCTCTAAATTCAAAACCTGAATTTTAAATGTTGACCCAAATTTTAAAAGAACACTGTGCAGGCCAAACAAAACAGGACTATGGGCCAATCTAACCCTTGGGCACCATTTGCAGCCTCTTACCCATACATTAAAAATGGCCAAGCTCTTGGTTTCTCTGCTCTGCAACTAAGTCCCAGGTCCAATGACATGCATAGATATGATCTCCAAACAGTTGTCACTGGTCTGGGGACCATGTGGCCAACATCAGGGGCCGTAGCTCATTTATCAGCAAATAGACTGCTGTGTAGAATTTCAAAAAAATGATCTCTTGTATCTTTTTCTTTCCTTCTCTTCTTTTTGATGCTGGTTGTGACTGGGAGCCTGATCATTCCTTTCTGTAGCAAACTCAAGCAAGTTCTTGACTTGCAATACTTCCTTGCCTCTTTGGGATTCCTAAGTAAGCATTTAAAAATTTTAATTCTCTGTGAAGAAAAACAACTTTTCATAGTAAATCATTTGATGGAGTAAGAGGTTCAATAGTAATAACTGAATCTCTTAGAAGGTTTAAAAATAAAAATAAAAAAGGAGTCAGAGAGAGAAGAAGAGAAAATAGGCCAGCATCCTGGTTCTAGTCACCACCTTGAATAGGTAGGCTTCTAAATCTTCCTCTCTGTCCCCGACTTTTCATCAAATCTTCCTGGTCCTCTAACTGTCCAGGTTATACACCAAGCTTCACGAGTATAGAGACCTTGTCTGTCTTGTCACAGTACTAGCCGAGGCTTCAGCACATTGCCCTAACACAAAGTAGGGGTTCAATAGATATTTGTTGATTGACTCCTGGATGTATCCCCTTGTATGTCATCCTGCCACCCCAAATCTACTATGTCCAAATCTAACGTGTCTCCAAATCAGCTCCCTTCTGAACATCCCTGTTCCCATGAATGGCATTATTATTTTCTTATTCACACAGGCTTTGAGTCACCTTTGAGATCCCCGTTTTCCCCATCCTATCAGTCACCAGAACCTGTGAATCCTCTGTGAATGATGTCCTCTTGGCCTCTCTGTCCTTCCCTTCCTCTCCACAACACTCCAGGGACTACTGCAAGAGTTGCTCATCTCCACAGGTCTTGTGTCTTCCCCTCCCTAATCTGTTCTATCACAGAAAAACAAAATTTTGAGGTTTTAGTCCCTTACTAAAAAGCCATTGTGCTTTCCTATTGCTTATTACTGAGTTCAAAGTTAGCTCTTCATTATAGACCAGCCACAACTTATTCACACCTAATACCCCAGTCTTAATTTCCATTATGCCCTTACCTAAATCCTCTGCTTTAGTCAGAATGTTTCCATTGGTAGTTCCTGAAAATGCCAAGCACCGACTTTCTTCTTCTTTTCTGCTTATGGTACTTTCTTAGCTTCTTCCAGTTAAGTAAATCTTAACTTGAACTTCTGTTCTGCACTAGTTGTTTTGTGAGACAAATTCTTGTCCTCCTCCCTCTCTCCCTCTCCTTCCTCCTTCCCTTCCTTCTTTTCTCCTCCCCACCACCGTTTCTCTTTCTTTTCCCCAACATGAATTTCTCTGACTCTCTACCACACTCATTCTATCATGAATATGGAAGTCCATATACTGTTTTGTAGAAAAGCAGTGGAGTATAGTGGTCCGACATATAGACTCTGGAGACAGACAACTGACTTCAAATCCTGATGCTACCTCTCACTATCCTGGTGACTTCAGTCAAGTTGCTAAACCTCTCTGCACCTTAATTATTTCTCCGTTACACTGAGATAAAAATAATGCCTATCTAACAAGATTTCTGAGAGGGTTAAATGAATCATTGCATATAAAACAATGCCTGGCACAAGGTAATCACTAAATGATGATGATGGTGGTGGTGATGGCGATGTTATTTGTTCTTTTATGTGTATTTCATTTTCCTATAACTGATTCGTAAACGCTTTCAAGTCAGACATTTGCACGGAGGAGACTCACAGTGGGAGAGTGTGATGCAGAAGTTTATGGTGGTCAGGAGAGCAGGCATATCGGATTAGATAGGTCTCACAACTTCTTTGAGACCCCCATTTGCTTATGTGTAAAATAGAAATATTTTTTCTTGCATTTATATAGTGTATTAGAGTGTTTCATGTACAACTCATTTATTATCTGCCTACGTACCTCACGTATAAGATAATTTACCTGAAACACATTGGAAACTGAGGCATGAAGATGTAAACTGTATTACCAAGGTGCTCAATAAGTGATTTTTGAAAAATGGGATCAAATATTTGTCTTTCTCTCCCCTCCCCTCAGTGTAAACTCCCTATAAAAAGGATTAGAGTTTCTTTTTGATGTTTTCAGGCAATAATGTTCTGATCTTGTTATGGAGCACCCTCTCCCCCTCTCCCCAACCTTCCAGAAAAGCATTATTTCTTTTAGAACGGCAAGTGGTGAATATGAATAGAGGCACCTAGTATACTGGTGCCTGGAAAATAGTAGGAATGAAGAAATCTCTTTAAATAATCTTCTAACTCTTGCTCCATAGAATTTAGTTTTCTGTCTACTGTTTATCAGAGTGATTATTATCTCTTTTCTGAGGTAAAAAGAGAAGCTAGACTTAAAGAAAGGGGAGTAGAGAAAGTGAGGTATAGAAAACCCAATAGTCATCAGGGGAGAGAGGAAAGTCAGAAACCGGAAACCGACATAAGGACAATAAAGCTATTAGATTAAAAATGAATAAAAGGTCGAGCCATATAAAATGAATATTTTTTTAAGGCAAGAAACTATGACTCATTTAGTTTTTGAGAAGCAGAATATTATCAAAAAACATAGTAAAAGTAATGAGTACAGAAGGGTATATGATATGGCCAGCTGTGGGAATTTCTAGGCTGGCTTCTGTGCTAATTATGAAGTATCCCAGCTCTCATTCCATATTCAAACTAAGCATCCATAAACTTCTCCCTCTAGCAAGATGAGACATAGGAGGTATTCAAATACCAAAGTACCTATGGAAATAGGAGGAAAAAAGAAGAATTCTTGAAAGTCTCTGGGTAAAGATAAAAGGAAAACAGGATAAAGATCTCACAGCAGGGTCTTGTGACAGATCTCCAAATCAGGAAGTCAGGGAAGATGAAGTGGAACAAAGCCAAATCTCCACATCCAGGGAGATGGACCATAGATTTCAACTACCCAGTTAACTTTCAGATAACTCACTCAGGAGAACAGAACTGGAAACATATAAAATGTAAGTTTAATTCTCTCAGTAAGTGATGCAAAAAGAGTTGCAAGAATTTTGAAAACAGTCTTACATTTGGAAAAATATTTTATAGACTGTCTGAATGTCTTAAATAACCTGGAGAAGAATGATCCTGAATTAGCCAAATTCTAAGTATGAGCATCATTCCAAAATGTTAGGAAACCAAGCTTAACTTGCTTATAAATTTGATGGGTTAAGAAAAAAAAATCAAAAAAATTTGAAGGAAGATTATATATTTGTTTGATACCAAATAAAAGGCAAGAGGTACTTGTAACTATATAATTAATATAAATGCCTTGTTGAATCCCTATTTTCTTATTACAGTCTGAAATTAGCTGTGAGTTTTGTGATGTATGTTATCTGTGTCTGCATCCCCCCCCCTACCCCCCAAATCTTGAAATTTCTACGTGGCTTCTTATCCTCTTATCTGGCGTGTTCACAAGGTCTTTTGAGGCCTAGGCTTGTAATTCTCACAGTGTCACTTCCTCCTCATTCAGTCAGACGAATTCTCAGAGCCAGCCCCTATTCAAGGGGTGGGGAAATTTCCTCCTCTTCATGAGACTAGATAGAAAGAATTGGTGGCTAATTTTCATCTATCATAGGTATTTAACTCAATTACAAAATGGGGTAAGAGGTATGAAAGAATCGGACTTAAATGGAAAACTCCTGAATCACTGCAGAGTGTTACTGTCATATAGCTGACCCATTGTTCCTTCTCTCCTTCTCCAGGGTCTTTTTGTCAGGTATGCTCTTGAGGAAGTTCAAGACAGGATACTGCAGGCATACTGAGACAATTGGAGCATGTTTGGGGCTTTGGCCACTACCTATTTGTTCCTTGCTATTCAGTATTTCATGTATGAGCCTGTTACCAATTCAATAATGCATAAATTGAATCGGATTTCAGAAAGGAAGATTTTTCTGTGTGCCATAAATCTTGTGATAATGTTTGTCAAGTACCCAAGTACTGTCCATAGGGCAAAGGAAATTTACACTCCAACACAGTAAGACAACTTTTTACCTTCTTAAATCTTGGTACCAGCAGGCCTAAAGAAAATAGTTAAAAAAAAAAGTTAAGGTTGAATTACCTTATTTATTTAGCTGTGACATCCTCACAAGAATTCAGCAGTGACAGTGAGCCTGAGTGGACACCTCTGGTGGTGGATCCACAGTGCAGGGCTCCCCTTCTCTGAGGAGCTGCCAAGATGCACAGATAGGGCCTCTCTTTGCCCTCGCCCTGACAGCCATCTCAATGGTAGGAAAGTGTCCCCTGGACCGTGGTTTATTGTTTCTGTTCTGTCGTCTCACCTAAGGTGAGCCCATCAGTTTGTTCTTCCCATGAACTGGAAATGTTGCTAGAAGAGCATCAGTGTTATTGGAAGTTGTTTGTAGCTGAGACACATTGCAGTGCTCTGAGAGGAAAGCCCACAGCCTCCTACAGAAGAAATGCATGGAGTTGCCCTAGTTCCTACCCTTTCTGAGCCTTGGTTTAATTCTTCCTTACATTCTGTAAGATATTCCAGTATTCTTGCAACCCATTCCCTGTTTTTGCTCATACTACTAGAGTTGGTTTCTATGACTTGTTATCAAAAGAAACTTAGCTAACACAAGATGGCCACAACCATGGCTGAATGGTTGGAAGAAAATGGTTTATCTGTATATGCCATTTCATTGATTCATTCAATAGTCATTTATTGAGGACCTATTATATGTCAATCACAGAGATAGGCACACAACTAAGACAGGAGGAGGTGTGGGGAGACAGTCCTGCAAACATATGATTACACTAAATTGTGATAATGTTCTGGTAGAGAAGCTTACAAAAGTGAAGTGGGAATACAGGTAAGAGTATGTTGTTGTTGTTTTTTGTTTTGTTTTGCGGTACGCGGGCCTCTCACTGTTGCGGCCTCTCCCGTTGAGGAGCACAGGCTCCGGACACGCAGGCTCAGCGGCCATGGCTCACGGGCCCAGCCGCTCCGCGGCATGTGGGATCTTCCCTGACCGGGGCACGAACCCGCGTCCCCTGCATCGGCAGGCGGACTCTCAACCACTGCGCCACCAGGGAAGCCCTAGGTAAGAGTATGAATGAACTCTCCGGAGAGGCTGGGGAACTGAGGTTAATCAGTTTGAGAAGGATATAAGCTAATGACTAAATCAAAGTTATACAGAAAATTCAATCTCATTACATTACAGTGGCAGCAAATGAAGAATTTCTACATAGAGGCTGAAGACCAGCTGTTCTCAATGTCAACTCAGCTCTGCCAAGTGGAAACTGATTTTAACAGCAGCATGAGAGACTTAGATTATATGTGGAAGAATTTCCTGACAGTGAGAGGTGTTAAAGTTGGGAGATTATAGAATCTTCTCTGGAGGTTTAAAAAATAACATAGCTCTTCATCTGTCTGGGATAGCATTATTGTGATGTTATCTGAAAGTAGGGAAATGGAAGATAATAGCCCAAGGTCATTTCCAGCTTAGAGTTTTTATAATTCTGTCACTTTTAAGAAAAACTTCATTGAATCAATGAAAAAAATAAAATTACAGGCAGAAATGTAATACAAAAAAATGGGAAAATAATCTAATTATTAATTCTCTCTTGGGTCAGGAGTAAGAAAGAAGCGAAGAGACTCAAAAGCTTAAGTATTTGTTAATTTAGAAATTATTTTGAAATCACATAGTCTATTGGTTGTTCTAGAACTTCCTGGTTGGGGCTCAACTAGCTGTAAACTAATAGAGGGTCCTGTCTTTTCCTTCCCAATTCAGAGTGGTTTAGTTTCCTTTAATTCACTTCACAGTAAATCTCATCTTATAGATTTTGTATATGTTTATAAATTTCTTTTGATTGTAAACTGAGGCAAATTTATAGAATAAAACAGTCAAATGAACATTAGCTCTTTACATCACTCAAAATTTACATCCGTCCTTTTAAAGTTTAGCTACATACGTTCTATTTATAGAATTTTTGAATTCTGCTTTCTTTCACAAGATTGGTTTCATTTATACTCTTTCATGGGTTGATGTATTCCCTATACTTGCCACATTTAATAGCACATTACTGTGAATCCATAGATTTTGATATATGTAATAAGTGGGGTAGCTAGAGCTGAGTGGGAGGACAGATGCCCTGGGAGCATCTGTCCCAGGGCATCTGTGATGGGATGAAATTAGCTCATCCAGCTAATCCTTTTTCCCTTCCATCATCCCTCTCTTTCTCCTTCCCTCCCTTCCTTCCTTCCTGTCTCTCTCCATCCCTCCCTCTTTCTCTTTCTTTCTTCCTGTCTCCCTCATCTCCCTTTCTTCCTCCTTCCCTTCTTTTCTTCCTGTTTCCCTCTCTCCTTCCTTTTCTTCCAGTTAAAGAGACTAGCAGGAGCTTAACATTAGAGCATGTGTTCAGAGAATTACAGGTCTAATTGAGCTAAAGTTAAGGTACACAATTAGAAAATAACATTGGAAAATTAAGTTAGGGAAAATTATGCAGAATTTGTTAAACCACAGGGTTTAGTTTATTGGTTGGATTTGGGAAACAAACACAGCATTTGGAAGATAAGCATGGAAGTGGTGTATAATGGAAGGCTACTGAGAATGGTAATCACTTTAAAGAGTCAGTTAAAGTAGGGAATCATTCAAAATGATACGTTAACATTTTACTTTATATTAAAACCCAAAGAGGTACACATATGCACCAATATTTTAATGTTAGGTTAAGGCCTTATTGTGTTCTAAGTTTTTTTTTTTTTTTGCTACAACCATAACTGTGATGCATTGCCTGGGATTTCCAGTTTTGCTTTCTTGAAAGCCAAAGAAAAGTTGCTCAAAGAGACGGTAAGGCTGAGACGGACAAGCTTGAGACACACACTAAAATGGTATATATACCATTCATGTTCGATACATGGATCTTTCTTCAGTTCTAAAACATTTCCTGCCATTTTATCTTCAAATATTACATCTTTCTGATTCTCACTCTTTTGAAATTTCTGTTGACTGTCTGTTGGAATTTCTCACTTTATCCATAATTTCTCTTAAATCTGCTTTCATGTATTTCATCTCTTTTTTCTCTAAGCTGCATTTTGAGTGAGTTTCTCAGTTCTATCTTTTTTTTTTTTTTTTTTTTTTTTTTTTTTT
>RJWK010046012.1:0-17798 GCA_004363435.1 Platanista minor | reverse complement strand
ACATTCCCACCAGCAGCGTAGGACAGACCCTTTTCTTTGCACACTGTTATGAGAGGTGGTTAACCAGGGAGAATCTCCGTGGGGTGCACGTGTCACCTGTTTGCACCTTCTTTGTAAATGACCTGACGGTGGTGCTGCCTGGGTATACTGGATTCTGCAGGGAGATCCGGTTAGTGGGAAGGAGCTCCGGTGTGGCCAGGGCAGCCTGGGTCTCGATGTGGCTCTCCCTGTGATTTGATCACAGGCTCTACGATGAATCCTCAGATGTGACTGGGAAATACAGCAAGCCAGGAAGACTTCTACTGATTTAGAGAGTTTACTGTAACATAGCAGGAAATACCACTGAGTATTATTCCCCTCTCCCTTTTTTTCCCTTCCCTAATTTAGTAGGTAAAAGGGTTTTTTTGTTGTTGTTTGATTTTTCATTAAGAATTGCACCCTCCCCCCAATTCCATGTGATCCTCTGCTATCCACTGTGAGCTTCTCAGACTCAAGGGCTGTGTTTCCTGCCAGGTGAATTAGAGCAGGACAGTTTCAGGGCGTAGTACGATTCTCCCAGATTATCGTGCAGATCAACCTTGAGCGCTCCTAATACTCAGATACCCATGAACGATTACTGCTGCCTCTGTCTTTACGCGTCTGTGTAGAGGACGGAGTGCCATGCTTCGGACCCACAGCTGGAGAAGATGCTGCTCTATAGGTAATGGACACATCTGCACAGCTGTTGAATATAGATGTAGCCCACACAAGGCATGGGTCATGGGGGACCCTGAGAAGAGCAGCAAGTTTTTGAGCAGGTGGTGAGTCTGTAGCTAGCAATTAATTCTTCATGCCTACACCTTCTAGATATGGACTGTGGGTCGTATAGTTTAAAACAAAGCCAAAACAGCCTAGATGATGATTTAGGGAATTCTTTCTCTTTTTGCAAATGTTAGCCAGATATTTTTAAAATGTATGTTGAGAGCCTTGAAATAGCTTTTTGTAATCAAAGTATTTAGATGAAAACTTAAAATGAATTAGATGGTATTTAGAACAGAAGTTACATGTGAAAATGAGCTAATAATATTCTGTGGTCTTGGAATAGGTGTTTTTTCCCCTTCAGTGGGTGACAGGAATATTATAAGCTCAAAACTTTAAGCTCCTGATTGGTAAGAGAAGTAATTTTAAAATAGTGTTGACTATCACAATCCCTTTTTTTTTTTAACTCTTTCTTTTAGTTTAAATGTCATGGTGAATTATTGTTAGGTATTTAATTTGCTTTTGCAACAGTGATGTAGCAGCTGCTAAAGTATAAAAATCCAAAGAACATGAGTTGAATTCTGAATTTCTGGGCGACTTTTAATTGGTAAAAATTACAACTGTTAAACTATAGCTGAGCAGACTCTAAGCTCTGTTTGTCAAGGTACAGTGCTTTTGGCAATTGAATGTTTTGGTCCCTACCGTACAATGAGAACAACAGTGTCAGGAACTTGTACAGAACTGATAGTGATTTATACCAAATCTGTGTGATTAGGATGCTGATACATTGGGTACCATGAAGTATTCCAGGAGCTCTCCTTATCCTGTCTGGTCTCCTGGCCTATCTACTCATTCATTTTTTTCTCCATCCTAACTATAACTTGGAACTCAGATTTTTGTAACCTGATACAAATTGTGATTCTTTCAGATATACTTTATATAAGTATTATTGGCTGACCAAGAAAATTGCTATTGTAAACACCCAACACTAAAATATCCTGCTTTGCGTATATACTTTTTCAACAATTAGACTAGGTTTTGTAAAACTTGAGATAATTGACCTATAACATGTTAGTTTCAGGTGTACAACATAATGATTTGATATTTGTATGTAGCAAAATGATCACCACAATGAGTCTTAACATCCGTCACACATAGCTAGAAATTTTTTTCTTGTTGTCTTACTATGTGTAACAAATGAAACCTACTGCTCTCATAGAGACAGAGTACAGTGGTGGTTGCCACAGGAGCTGGGGGGAGAGGGGAATAGGGAGTTAGTGTTTAAATGGGGCAGAGTTTCAGTTTTGCAAGAAAGAGTTCTGGAGGTTGGCTGCACAACGCTGTGAATGTACTTAACACTTTTATACGCTTAAAACACATATTTATCCTAACCAATTTTACCACAGTTAAAAACCATACATCGAATTGTGTGTGCATATCCATCGTGATTCAATTTAAATAGTAGTTTATGGGGTCAATGCCAAAACTGTAATCCAGCTTCCCTCCCCATCCCATTCCTCATCCTCACTCATTAAAAAATTTTTTTGCTATTTTACATTTCTCCTTATAAAATACTGTAACTTATTTATTGTCTCTCCTCCAGACCCCCAGAATGTAAGGGCAGGCACTTCTGCCTGGTTTGTTCATTGTTGTAACTCTCGTGCCTAGAAGGGTTCCTGGCACATAATAGGTGATCAGCCAGGATCTGTTGAGTGATAGAATATTGTAAGTAAAATAAAGTCACTTGAATGACAAATGCATTTGGGATATCTTACTTTTTTAAATCTTTTATTTTTGAGATTTAACATACAATGCATACAAATCTAGAGTACATAGCTCAATGAATTTTTGTCCATCGATATGCCAACACCCAAATAAGAAGAGTATTTCCATCACCCCGGAGGAAGATCCCTCTCACCCCTTCCCAGACGGTCCGCTCCCTACCAGATGCAATCGCTGTTCTGAGTTTTATACCTAAAGATGCGTTTGCCTTTGAACTACATATAAATGGAATCTTACGGGATGTGCTTTTTTTTTTTGGTCTGGCTTCTTTCAGCCGCCGTGGGTCTGTGAGACTCAGCCTTGTGAGTGTCCGTCCTGTGATAGATCACCATCTGTTTATCCACGTCTTGATGATGGGACATTGGGTTATTTCCGTTTTTTGCTATTTTGAGTAAAATTCTTTATATTTTTGTGGACATAACTTTTATCTTGGATAAAATACGTAGGCGTAGAATTAACTCAATGATGGGCTAGATGTATACTTTTAGAAACTGCCACATGTTTTTTTTTAACGTGGTTGATGTGATCTGTGTTCTCACCAGCAATTGTTCCACATTATGGTGAACACGAATGTCTCATTTTTTAAAGCCACATGTGTGGGCGTTTAATGGTGTCTTTTTGTGGTTTTAATTTGCATTCTACTAGTGAGTGATGATGCTGAGCATCTTTTCATGTGCTTATTGGCCATTGGGTATCCTCTTGTGAAATGCTGTTCAGGTCTTGTGCTCATTTTGCTTTTACCTTTTATTATTGTTTTGCCTGAATTCTTTATTTTGGATGCAAGTCTTTTGTCAGATACACGTATTGAAAATATCTTTCTCCAATCTGTGACATGCCTATTTCTTTTCCCAATATCTTTCAATGGATGGAAGTTATTAATATTAACGACATCAAATTTATCAAGTTTTCCTTAAAGCCTGTTTTTTTGTGTTTTATTTAAGAAAACTTTGCTTATCTTGGAATGATTTTGAAGCCAATAATCTAAGTAGCACAATGAAATAAGCTTGAATTAGACATTCTCATTTGAAAGGGAAAAAGAGTTAAGTTTAGACAACTGTGGAATCGAAACACCTTTCCATTATTAAGAGTAAGGTAAAGACACCAGGCCTCTTTTCTGTGGTCTTTCACCTACACAAATCATTTATAATCCACTTTTTAACTGAATATATTTGTGTAACATTGTGTAAGTTTAAGGTGTACAGTATGTGACTTTGATACATTATGTATTGTGATATGATTGCCAGTGTAGCGATATTTATCCCATTACGTATAGTACAATAATATTGTCTGTATTCATTATACTGTGTATTAGATCTCCAGGGCTTACTTGCTACTAGTTACAAGTCTGTACCCTTAAACACCATCAATCTTATCCACCCATTTCCTCTGTTAACCACCATTTAATTAATTTATTTATTTTTACAAGTTTAGTTTTTTTAGATTCCACTTACAAGTGATATCGTACAGTGCTTGTCTTTCTCTGACATCTTGCTTAGCATAATGTGCTCAAGGTCTATCCATGTTGTTGCAAATGGGAGGATGTCTTGTCATGGCTGAATAATATTCCCTTTTGTACGGGTACCACATCTTTTTTATCCATTCTTCACTGATGGGCATTTGGGTTGTTTTCATATCTTAGCTACTGTGCATAATACTGTGATAAACATGGGAGTGCTGCTATCTCATCAAAATCCTGTTTTTATTTCCTTTGGATAAATACCCAGGAGTGGAATTGCTGGATCATATGGTAGTCCTATTTTTAACTTTTTTAAGGAAACTCCGTATGCCGTAGTGGTTGGCCCAGTTTACATTCTCACCAACAATGTATGTGTAAGGGTTCCCTTTTTACCACTTCCTCGCCAGCACTTGTTACTGTTTGTCTTTTTGATGATGGCCATTCTAACAGATGTGAGGTGATAACTCATTGTGGTTTTGATACGCAATCCCTGATCTGTGATATTGAGCATCTTTTCATGTATCTGTTAGCTGTTTGAATGTCTTTGGAGAAATTTCTGTTCTGCCCATTTTAAAATTGGATTGTTTGAGTTTTTTTAATTGAGTTGACTGAGCTCTTTATATATGTGTGTATATATATATATATATATATACGTATACACACACACATAAATATATATACACACATATATATGTGTATATATAAATATATAATTTTATTTATTTTAAAAATCTTATTTGAATATATTTGATTTACAATGTGTTAGTTTCAGGTGTACAGCAAATTGATTATATATATACATATATTCATTTTCAGATTCTTTCCCATATAGGTTATTATGGAATACTGAATAGAGTTTGCTGTGCTATACTCCAGGTCCTTATTGGTTATCTGTCTTATATATAATAGTGTGTGTATGTTAATCCCAAGCTTCTAATTTTTCCCTCCCCCACATTTCCCCTTTGGTAACCATAAGTTTGTTTTCGAAATCTGTGAGTCTATTTTGCAAGTAAGTTCATTTATATAATTTAAAAAATTAGATTCCACATATAAGTTATATCATATGATATTTGTCTTTCTCTGACTCATTTCACTTAGTATGATAATCTCTAGGTCCATCCATGTTGCTGCAAATGGCATTACTTCATTCTTTTTTATGGCTGAGTAATAGTCCATTGTATATATGCACTACATCTTCTTTATCCTTTCCTGTGTTGATGGATATTTAGGTTGCTTCCTTGTCCTGGCTGTTGTAAATAGTGCTGCTGTGAACTTAAGCGTGCAAGTATCTTTTCGAATTATGGTTTTCTCTGGATATATTTTGATATTAACCCTTTATCTGATAAGAGGTTTGGAATTATTTTCTCCCATTCTGTAGGTTGGGTTTTCATTTTATTGTTTCTCTTGCTATGCAGAAGCTTTTGAGTTTGATATAGTCCAATTTGTTTTTTTCCTTTTGTGCACTGGAATCCTGCCCCCAAAATATTGCCAAGACCAATGTCAAGCTTCTTCCCTGTGTCTTCTTCTAGGAGTTTTATAGTATGAGGTCTTCTGTTTAACTCTTTAATCCACTTTGAGTTAACTTTTGTGAGTAGTGTGAGATAGGGGTCCAGTTTGATTGCTCTGCACGTGTTACTCCACTTTTCCCAGCACCATTTGTTGAAGAGAATCCTTTTCCCATTGGGTATTATTGGCTCCCTTGTTGAATATTAGTTGGCTGTGTATGCCATGATTTAATTCTGGGCTCTCTATTCTGTTCCATTGGTCAGTATGTCTACTTTTTGTGCCAGTACCATCCTGTGTTTATGACTATGGCTTTGTAGTGTAATTTGAAATCCAGAAGTGTGATACCTCCTAGATTTTTTTTCTTAGGACTGCTTTGGCTATTTGGGGTCTTTTGTGGTTCCACACAAATTTCAGGATTGTTCTATTTCTGTGAAGAAAGCTTTAGTATTTTGATGGGGATTGTGTTGAATTTGTAGATGGCTATGGGTAGTATGGCCATTTTAACAAATTAATTCTTCTGATCCATAAAGAGTAGTCTTTCCATTTGTTTGTGTTGCCTTTGATTTCTTTCAGCAAGGTTTTACAGTGTTTGTTGTACAGATCTTCCACTTTTTGGTTAAGCTTATTACTAAGTATCTTCCTGTTTTTGCTGTTGTGAATGGGATGGTTTTATTCATTTCCTTTTCAGATGCTTCATCATTAGTATAAAGGAATGTAGTTGATTTCTGTATGTCGATTTTCATATCCTGCCACCTTACTGAAATAATTGATTAATTTCAACAGTTTTCTGACTGACTCTTTGGGATTTTCTATACATAGGACCATATCCTCAGCAAATAACAATTTTAATTCTTTTTGATTTGGATGACTTTTTTTCTTTGTCTTGCTTAATTGCTCTGGCTAAGGCTTCTAGTACTATATTGAATAAGAGTGGTGAGAGTGGGCATCCTTACCTTGTTCCTGATCTTAGAGGAAATGCTTTTATATTTGCTTCCATCGAGTATAATATTAGCTGTGGATTTGTCGTATGTGGCCCTTATTATGTTGAGGTGTGTTCCTTCTGTACCAAGTCTGTTAAGGGTTTTTATCATGAAAGGATGTTGTATTTTGTCATATGCTTTATATGCGTCTGATATGATCATGTGACTTACCTTTCATTTTATTGATGTGATGTATGCCGTTTATCAATTTGCTTATGTTGAACCATCCTTGCATACCAGGGATAAGTCCCACTTGGCCATGGTATATCATCTTTTAATGTGCTTTTGAATTCAGTTTGCTAACATTTTGTTAAGAATTTTTCCATCTATATTCATCAGGAATATTGGTCTATAGTTCACTTTTCTTGTGGTCTCCTTATCTGGTTTTGGTATCAAAGTAATGCTGGCCTCATAGAATGAGTTTGGAAGTGTTTCCCTTCCTCAATATTTTGGAAGAGTTTGGGGAGGATTAATGTTAATTATTCTTTAAATGTTTGGTAGGATTCTCCAGTGAGGCCATCTGTCCTGGGGTTTTATGTGTTAGGAGTTTTCTGATTACTGGCTCAATTTCTTTACTAGTTATTGGTCTGCTCAGATTTTCTATTTCTTCCTGATTCAGTGTTGGTAGGTTGTGATTCTAGAAAGGTATCAGTTTCTTCTAGGTTATGTATTTTGTTGACATATAATTGTTCATAGCAGTCTCTTATGATTCTCTATTTCTGTAGTATCAGTTATAAGGTCTCCTTTCATTTCTAATTTCATTTGAATCTTCTCTCTTCTTAGTCTAGCTAAAGTTTTGCCAATTTTGCTTCTTTTCAAAGAACGGCTCTTAATTTTGTTGATACTTTCCATTGTTTTTTTGGTCTCTTTCATTTATTTTCACTCTGGTACTTATTAACTTTCTTCTGCAGACTTTGAGCTTAATTTGTTCTTTTTCAAAATACTTCATCTGTAAAGTTAGACTGTTTGAGATCTTCCTAATTTCTTAATATATGTGTTTATTTCTCTAAACTTCACTCTCAGAACTGCTTTTGCTGCATCCCGCAATATATATGTTGTGTTTTCATTTTCATTTGTCTCAAGCTAATTTCTAATTTCCTTTTTGATTTCTTTTTTGACTCAATGGTTGTTTAGAAGTATGTTGTTTAGTTTCCATATATTTGCAGATCTTTTCTTGTTGATTTCTAGTTTCATTCCATTGTGATCAAATAGTTGGTATAATTTCGATATTTTAAAATTTGCTAAGATTTGTTTTGTGTCCATCCTGTGGTCTATCTTGGAGAATGCCCCATATGCACTTGAGAAGAATGTACATTCTGCTGCTGTTTGATGGAATGTTCACTATGTCTGTTAAGTTCATTTGCTCTAAAGTGTAGCTCAATCACAACATTTCCTTGTTGGTTTTTCTGTCTGGATGATCTATCCATTCCTGTTAGTGGGGTATTGAAGTCCCCTACAATCACTGTATTATTGTCTTGTTTCTCCCTTAAGATCTGTATCGCTTAATGTATTTCAGTGCTTGGGTGTTAGGAGCATATATATTTAAAATTGTCACAACTTCTTGATGTACTGACCCCTTTACCATTACATAATGACCTTCATTGTCTCTTTTATCCTTTTTGGCTTGAAGTCTATTTTATCTCATACAAGTATGGCTACACCTGCCTTCTTCTGGTTTCTGTTTGCTTGGAATATCATTTTTCATCCCTTCACTTTGAGCCTATTTGTGTCTTTAGAGCTGAAATGGGTCTCCTGTAGGCAGCATATAATTGTTTTTTTTCTTAATCCATCCAGTCACTCTGTGCCTTTCTTCTTTCCTTCCATCCATCCTTCCATCCTTCCTTTCCTTCCTTCCTCCTTTACATTTAGGATGATAATTGATATATAAGGATTTTACTGCCATTTTATCTTGTGTGTTTTGGTTATTTTGTCTTTCCATTTTTTTTTTTCTTCTGTTTCTGTCTACCTTTTGTAAGTTGGTGGTTTTTCAAGGTGATTTGCTCAATCTCCTCTTTATGTTTCAAGTCTCTGCTTTAGATTTTTGCTTTGTAGTTGCCATGAGTTTTACATAAAATATCTCCTAGATAAAATAGTCCTTTTCCTGCTGATAGCAGTTAACCTTCATTTGCCTATGAAGGTTCCATCCTTTTACTCTTCCCCTTTTATATTTTTGATGAAACAAATTATCTCTTTATGCTGTGACTTCATTACCAAGTTGTAGTAGTTATGGTTATTTTTAGTGCTTTTCCTTTCATCTTTACGCTATAATTAAGAGTTTAATATACTTTTCTAAAAAGTTAGAGTATTCTAATTCTGATTATTTTTCATCTTAATCAGAGTTTTGTGTACTTTGCTACTGTTTCAGCTTGAAGAGCCCCAGCATCTCTTGTAAGGCAGGTCTAGTGGTGGTGAACTCCCTCAGCTTTTGTTTGTCTGGGAAAGTCTTTATTTCTCCTTCATATATATATATATTTTTGTTTGTTTGTTTGTTTTTTGCGGTACGCGGGCCTCTCACTGTTGTGACCTCTCCCGTTGCGGAGCACAGGCTCCGGACGCGCAGGCTCAGTGGCCAGGGCTCACGGGCCCAGCCGCTCCGCGGCACGTGGGATCTTCCCGGACCGGGGCACGAACCCGCGTCCCCTGCATCGGCAGGCGGACTCTCAACCACTGCGCCACCAGGGAAGCCCTCTCCTTCATATTGAAGGAGAACTTTGCCGGACAGAGTGTTGTTGGCTGACAGTCTTTGTTTTTCAGTATTTTGAATGTCATTCTACTCCCTCCTGGCCTGTAGAGGTTCTGCTGAGAAATCTGCTGATAAACAACAGCCTAATAGTGGGGGTATTTTGTAGGTTCTTGCTTTTTTTCCCCTGGCTGCCTTTAAAATCCTTTATCATTGACTTTTTTTTTTTTTTTTTTTGCGGTACGCGCACCTCTCACCGCCGTGGCCCCTCCCGTTGTGGAGCGCAGGCTCCGGACGCGCAGGCTCAGTAGTTGTGGCTCACGGGCCGAGTTGCTCTGCGGCATGTGGGATCCTCCAGGACCAGGGCTCGAACCCGTGTCTCCTGCACTGGCAGGCAGATTCTCAACCACTGCGCCACCAGGGAAGCCCACCCTCCTTATTTAGTCTATTCTTTGCTTGCTTTGGTTTTAACAGTTCAGCAGGTCGCTAGTTAAGAGTCTTTTTGTTTTCCAGGAGGTGGTGTTATGGCACAAGTTTCTGGTTTCTCTTCTCTGAGCTAACTCCCTGCTAAGGTTGGGAGTGGGCGCATTAAAAACAAAAACAGAAAACAAAGGGTGGTAGCCGAGTGGGGTGAGGTGTGTACCTGGCACCTTGGGTGTGCCCACACCCAGTAAGGGGGTCCTCGAGTGGCGGGGGGATCCCGAAGGTCTGGGGGTGGTGCTCTTGCCTCCTGGGACAAACAGAAGATGCTTCCCTCCAGTTTTCTTTGTCCAGCCACCTCCCTGTCCTTTTCCTCCCCTGGTCCCTTGGTCTCTCCTGAGAGAGCAGCTGGTCCTGGCAGATCCCCACTCACCGCCTTCACCCTGCAGCATCTCTGCCAGAAAGGTTGCACTCGTTTGCTGCCAGATGGACCACTGTCTCCTCTGCCACTGCTGGCCCCATGGCCAGTTCCCTCGCTCTGCAGTCTCCTCCGAGGTGCAGTCCACCCACTTTCAGGTGCACAGATGGGTGCATCTTGGTGTCCTGGTCTGCCGTGCAGAGGTGCTTTTTTCCCCCCAGTTATGGGTGTCTGATTAGTTGTAAATCAAAGGCGAGAGAAGAAAGAAATGACTCACACCACCATGATGCTTCACGAATTTTTTTTTTAAACTTTGTTTTTGTTTAATGTTAAAAGAGGATATGTTCTGTTTGCTACAGCAAGGGGGTAATAATCTGAGAGCAGATAGATGTTCGACTTGTACTTGGAACCTTTGTCCTGTCTCTCATTATACTGTTGGGCAGATGTTCTCCGGTTTGCCCCTCGCCTTTCCTTTGTGAGCTTACAATTGTAAGCATTTTTTTCCCTCTTTTTAAAAAAATTGAAGTATAATTGACCTACAACATTGTTAGTTTCAGGTGTACAACATAGTGTGTCGATTTTTGTATACATCTCAAAATGCTCACTGTGATAAATCTAGTTACCATCTGTCACTGCACAAAGTTATTATAATATTGACCATATTCTCCATGCTGTACATTTCATCCCTGTGAGTCACTTACTTTGTAACTATAAATTTGTACCTTTTAATCTCCCTCACCTATTTCCCACCTCCCCTTTGGCAACCAGATGTTTGTTCTCTGTATCTGTAACTCTGTTTCTGTTTTATGTTTGTTCATTTGCTTTTTTAGATTCCACATATAAATGAAATCATCCGTATTTGTCTTTCTCTGCCTGACTTATTTCACTTAGCATAGTACCTTCTAGGTCCATCCGTGTTGGCACAAATGGCAAGATTTCATTCTTTTTTATGGTTGAGTAATGTTCCATCGTGTATATGTGCCACATCATTATCTGTTCATCTGTTGGTGGGGCACTTAGGTTGTTTCCATATCTTGGCAATTGTAAATAATGCTGCAATGAACATGAGGGTGCATGTATCTCTTCAAGTTAGTGTTTTTTGTTTTCTTTGGCCGGTGGTGGGGGGGTGGAATTGTTAGATCATATGGTAGCTCTATTTCCAATTTTTTTTTAAGGAGCCTCTGTACTCTTCTCCACAGTGGCTGCATCAATTCACATTCTCATCAACAGTGTACGAGGGTTCCCTTTTCTCTGCATCCTCGCTAACACTTGTTACCTGTTGTCTTTTTGGTGACAGCCATTCTGACAGGTGTGACGTTATAAACTTTTATATCATTTTCCTAATGTGACAACCCAACGGCTAAAAGAAGTAGCAGTGTGGTCTTACATATCAGAGTACATCATGATAGTTGAAAGTAGCCCCCATTGTGCAACTTAATTAGCTGGTAAAATCTGAGGTTACTGTACATGTTCTATTAACATTGTTTCCAAGCTTTCTCTAGTGGTGGAGTTCTTTCTTTAATGGGGTCTTGTGGGGAAGCCACCTTGCAGTTGCACCAATGCCTTTGTGGAGGCTATATTTCTCCTTTTAGTCTATTGTCAAATGAATTACCTGGTATAGTGAAAATTTGGAGGTATGGCTAGGGGAAGCTTTTATTTTTTTAGGCCACTTTAATTTTTTTTAAACTTTATTTATTTATTTTTTTGCAGTACGGGGGCCTCTCACTGTTGTGGCCTCTCCCGTTGCGGAGCACAGGCTCCGGACGTGCAGGCTCAGCAGCCATGGCTCACGGGCCCAGCCGCTCCGCGGCATTAGGGATCCTCCCGGATCGGGGCACGAACCCGTGTCCCCTGCATCGGCAGGCGGACTCCCAGCCACTGCACCACCAGGGAAGCCCCTAAGTTTTTTTTTTTTATGTGGACCATTTTTAAAGTCTTTACTGAATTTGTTACAATATTGCCTCTGTTTTATGTTTTGTTTTTTTGGCCATGAGACATGTGGGATCTTAGCTCCCCAACCAGGGATTGAACCTGCACCTCCTGCACTGGAAGGCGAAGCCTTAACCACTGGACCACCAGAGAAGTCCCTAGGCCATTTTAATTTTACTTTTGTTATGCTCAGTTATATAAAAAGACTTAGTTCTCAGAAAAAATGCCTGTTTAAAAAAATTTTTTTGTTTCTTTTTAGGCATTTAAGAAAATTCTGTACTCAAATTGTCAGATAAGCTATAGCAAAGACTAAGATTTGTAATATGTATATTTTCTATTTAGTTGCTTTTCTCTCTTCCCTCTTCTCTCCTTTGTGTTTAATTTGCTCTTTTTCTAGTTGCTGAAGATAAAAGCTTAGCTCATTTATTTTAGACTGGTCTTCTTTTGAAAGGACAGCTTTTAAAGCTTATTTTCTCTCTAAGCCATAATGCAACACATAGCCAGTGCCAGTCAGGATTTTCTCAGTGAACATACTCTCCTGAGACAATCTCATCCACCCTTGTCATGCTGATAGTTCCTTAATCTCCAGCCAGACCTGGCTTCAACCTCTGTGTACAAATGCCCAAATGTATACTGAGCGTTTCCCCTTGAAGCGTTCACAGCAACCGCAAACTTGAAATGTCTTAAACCCAGCCAAACCCCTCTCGTCTCATTCATCCTTTCTTCCTTCTGCATCCCCTTCAACCACTGACAACCAAACATCATCCTTTCCCTTGTAGTTCATGGTGTCGCACCCACTGTTCACGGCCCGAGCTGCGGTGTCATTCCTGCCTTTGCTTTCCCCTCTCTGAGAACTGCCCTGTTGATTTACAGGGACTCAGTGTTTTTCCGGATCTGTGAAAGACAGGGACTGTCTCATTCACCTCTGCCTTAAGTGCCGTTCTGGGTACAAAGTGGACGCTGGTTTTATCGACTGAATTGATGTATGCTGACTTCAGTATTGATTTTCAAAAAAAAAATTCTAGCTGAAATATACACCTTCACTTACTGGTATAAACTCTTACTGTGCTTATTCAGTAGAGACCATATAAGAGAGAGAATGTAACTTCTAAAGGGGCCGCAGGAAAGGTTCTAGGGGAGGACTCCTTGGTCTAATGTAATGAGTAAGATTCACGTAGAGAATGGCTGGGTGTGGGGAGAAGCGTTTGGGCAGAGTTGAAGCAAAAGCATGAGGATGCCTGGTGGGTTATTGGGAGATGGAGTGAACCTGCTGGGACAAGGTTGTGGATGTGGGCAGCCTGGGGATGTGAACCCAGTGATGACTGTTCGGTTAGGGTTACCTGGCGGTGACAAGGAGCTTGGATTCTGACCTTCCGCCCACTGCAGCCATTATTGTGAACTTGCACAAGTTAACCAACTTGTAAGATTCCTGAGTATGGAGTGAAGTTAACGCCACCCTCCTGGAATTATTGTAAACAAAACAGAATGGGAATATGAGGCACACTACGTGCTCCAGTGTCCCGATGGTATTCCTGGTACTTTGGTTTCCCTTGCCTTCTCCTCGCAGCACTGCCTCCTCTGTCCCTTCCCTGCCTTGTCCTCGTGTCCCCGCCTGCCATCGTCCCCTCATGACCACGACCCACTCGCAGAAGGACAAGCTTTGCCTTTATCTGAAGGCACTCTTCATAACTCTTGTGGCGCTTGTAACACAACATGGTGTATTTTCGTGTATCTCACTTACGTTTTACCTACACAGCCCTGACATAAATGAGGGCAGGATTTGGTTTGACTATTTTTATGTGTCGTCGTCTTAGACTGCTGCCTTGCCTTACCCCCTGCCCCAGACTAGAGCGTTACTTTATCTTTATTCAGTTTGAAATGCTTCCTAATTTTCCTTTTAATTTCTTCTTTTACTCTACAGTTTAGAAGTCTGTTTAATTTTCAAATATTTCAAAATTTTCCAAAGAGCTTTTCATTATTGATTTCTAATTGTGGTCAGAGAACACGTTTTACATAATTTCAGTCCTTTTAAATGAGTTGAGACCAGTAGAGGTACCAGCTGTGGGTTATCTTGTTGAACGGCCCACGGTGTGTTCTTTTGTTGGGTGGAGAGTTCTCCAAGAGCCAGCTGTGTCAAGTTGCCTTATAATGATGTTCAGATTGCTATATAGTTGCTTGTTTCACTGTTGATTTTTCTTCCTCCTTGTTGTACCAACTACTGAGAAAGAAGTATTGAAGTCTGCAAGTATAGTCCTGGCTTTGTCTATTTCAACGTCCAGATCTGTTAGTTTTCCTTCATGTATCTGTGAGTAGAGCTATAAATGTTCAGTATTAAGTCTTCGTGGTGAAATGAGTCCTGTACCATTATGAAAGTTGCCTTTTAACCCTGGTAATATTGCTGTGAAATCTTTGGTGCTGTTATACTCCAGGTTTCTTTTGGTGTTCTGCGTGGCATCTTCTCCCTTTAACCTATCTATATTTAAGGTGAATCTCTTGTAGGCTGACTACAGTTGGATCTTGCTTTTTAATTCACTCTGACAGTTGAATGAATGAGAGTACTTGGACTATTTATAATTAACATAGTTATCAATGTGGTTGGATTTAAATTGATCATCTTTATTTGTTTTCTACCTGTCCAGTCCCTTCTTTGTTCCTTGCTTTCCTCTCTTATTGCCTTTAAAAAATATATTAATTGTGTATTTTAGGTCTTTTATCTCCACTCTGGGCTTATTAACTGTAGTTCCTTGTTTAATATTTTTAGTGGTTGTTCCAGGATTTCCTGTAGGCATCTTTTGTCACTTTCTACGATCAAATAGCAATATAGTATTTTAATGTAAGGATCTTAATATGGTATCCTTTATTCACTCCCCTTCTCTCCTAATGTAAGAACCTTAATATTATATCTTTTATTCACTCCCCTTCTATCCTTTGCACTATCCATTTTAATTCTGAGTATAATTCCCACAGCACACTATTATATTATCTATTAAATAACTTTTTAAAAATTTGTAAAGGAAATATCTCATTTACCTATATATTTCCAATTTTAGGCATCCCCTGTTTTTTTTTGTGTGTGTGTAATCTAAGTTTCTATCTGTATTCTTTTCCTTCAGCCTAAAAAACTTCCTTTAACTTTTCTGGTAGTACATCAATTCTGTCAGCTTTTGCTGACCTAAAAACGTCTTTATTTCACCTTCACTTTTGAAAGATATTATTGCTTGGTATACAATTCTAAATTAACAGTTGGAGAAAACTCTAAATATGTTGTTCCATTTTCTTCAGATTTGCAAAGCTTCTAATGAGAAGTCCGAAATATTTCTTATCTTTGTTTATTAATATATTATGTCTTCTCTTGCTTCTGGTAAGATACTGTTCTTTTCTTTTTTTTTTTTTTTTCTCAGTACGCGGGCCTCTCACTGTTGTGGCCTCTCCCGTTGCGGAGCACAGGCTCCGGACGCGCAGGCTCAGCGGCCATGGCTCACGGGCCCAGCCGCTCCGCGGCACGTGGGATCTTCCCGGACCGGGGCACGAACCCGCGTCCCCTGCATCGGCAGGCGGACTCTCAACCACTGCGCTGCCAAGCAAGCCCAAGATACTTTTCTTCATTCCAGGTTTTGTCATCTGAATATGTTGTGCCTTGATGTGTTTTTGTTTGTTTATTCTGCTTGGTGTTCATTGAGCTTCTGAACCTTTGGGATTATAGCTTTCATCAAATCTGGAAATACTTTTCCACACTGTATCTTCAAATATTTCTGTCCTTTCCCTCCTCACCCCTTTTTGCCCCTGGGACTCCAACTATTTACAGTTTGATATGGTCTCAGGTCACTGATGCTCTGTATTTTCCCATTGCTTCTGTTTGGATAGTTCTGTTGCTGTGTCTTCAAATTCACGAATCCTTTCCTTTGCAGTGCCTGATCTGCTTTTAATCCCACCTAGCAGCATTTTCACTTTAGAAGTTCCATTTGTTTCTTCTATGTATCTCCCATTTCTTCCTTACTATAGTTTTTCCTCTAAGTTCTTGGACATACTGAATCTACTAATATCAGTTATTTTAACATCCTTGACTGGTAATCCTACATATTTCACTTATGAGCCTGTTCCCGTTGCTGGATTTTCTTCTGGATCATCCATTTCATATGGGTTTTTCGTTTATTTGCATGTCTAGTAATTTTGATTGAATGCCATGTGAATTGAGTGAGTGCTGGGTTTTGTTAATTCCCATCAGGAGTTTTGGACTTTGTTCCCACTTAGTTACTTGTAGATTAGTTTGATCTTATTGAGGCTAGTTTTAAAGTTTTTATGGATCTATTTTAGCTCCACAGATAAGGCATGATTCCCGATGTAGTCAACAAGGTCTCTCAACTCTGGCTCATAGGAACTCTAACAATTTCCTGGCTTTGTGTGAGCTCTGGAAATTGTTCCTCTGGCAGTTCCTTGGTCATTATTCTTCCCCTGATGAATTTTGCCATGCATATGTGCAAATTGGAATTTAGCCAAAGAGTCGAGGGGACCCTATGGAAATTTCTAGAGGGTCTGTTTTGCATAGTCCCACCCTCCTCAGTTCTCTGCTCTGTAAATTCTCAGCATTTTGGCCTCATCACCCTGAGATCTCTGTCTCCTCAGTTTGGTGAGACTGCCAGGCTTTTGTTTGGGTTCCCCCTTCATTGCACTTTTGCCCAGAAATTGTTTTCAACTAGAAAGGTATGATCATTGGGCTCACCTTGTTTGTTTCTCTTCTCTCAAGTTACTTTCCTACGCTGCCTGTTGTTTGATATCAGAAAAAGGTAGTTTCCTAGATTCCAGTTTTCTAATTGTTACAGTGAAAGGACACTTATCCGGACCTCCTTATAAACCTCACGGTCAGAAACAGATCTCAACTGGTGTATTTTTTTTTTTTTTTTTCTGTACGCGGGCCTCTCACAGTTGTGGCCTCTCCCATTGCGGAGCACAGGCTCTGGACGCGCAGGCTCAGCGGCCGTGGCTCGCAGGCCCAGCCGCTCCGCAGCATGTGGGATCTTCCCGGACCGGGGCACAAACCCGTGTCCCCTGCATCAGTAGGTGGACTCTCAACCACTGCGCCACCAGGGAAGCCCTCAACTGGTGTATTTTAAACTGTCAGTTTGTGAGGTAGGATAATCTCATTTTACTTTATATTTCCTTGGTTATTGATGTGTGCTTTTTGTTGTTGTTGTCTTCTTAATTAGCTTAGACTTTCTGGGCTTGCTGTGGCATGGTCTGAGGGAGCCAGCTGATTAAATATCCTCTAACTTGGGTTGTCATTACAGCCGTGGAAAGTCACCCCATACCAAAAACTCAGGTGTCATGCTGGGTTCAGTTTTCAAAATCTCAATGTAGAGTTTGCAAGGGGGAGAGAAGGGGAAGAGAGATCCTTTTCTGTAAGCAAATACATCGTCATGAACTTGAGGAAGTCCATGAGTTTTAATTGGAGAACTTAGTGGAAGTTTGCAACCTAGCTCAAATGCTAGTCACACAAGAGACAGCTGTGACATGGGGAGAGGAAAAGTACATGACTGCTGGCATCTCCCACCATCAAGAGCTAAAAGTACAGCAAGAGGATGTTATGTTCTTCAGGTGACATAGAGCATCATCCTGATTTTTTTTTTTTTCCTTCACTAAAATAATTCAATTCTGTAACGGGGCTTTTTCTCTCTTTATAAACTTAGGACTGGTTTTTAGGTCCACTTGGTTATGATTTTTTTTTTTTTTTTTCTGGTACGCGGGCCCTCTCACCGCTGTGGGCTCTCCCGTTGTGGAGCACAGGCTCCGGACACGCAGGCTCAGCGGCCATGGCTCACGGGCCCAGCCGCTCCGCGGCACGTGGGATCTTCCCGGACCGCGGCACGAACCCATGTCCCCTGCATCGGCAGG
>RJWK010046011.1:6583-17900 GCA_004363435.1 Platanista minor | reverse complement strand
GAGGTAGGAATTGGGTGAATTGGGACATCATGATGAGGAAGGCCCAGTTAAACCATAATAGGTTTAAAAGAAAAAATATGGCTAAGGTAGTCCCAAAACAATGAATAAAATTTTAAACATATTACTGGGAATAGAATGTTTAATGAAGTACTTGTATAAGACAGGGATATTTTCCAAGGGAAGAAATACTTATTTCCCTAATCTAAAATGATGTCAAACTTTATCATTCAATAGATACAAATATTACCGAATTCAGTCTTAGTAACACTGAACTTGTATAATTGACAAGACATTCTAGTGATTTTAGCTAAGACAGATAAAGATGCGTCAGAAAGAAGGCTTTTCTCTTTAGAAAGTGGTCTCCACATTGCCTCTAATCTACATTAAATTAGATAAAAAGGACCCCATTATTCAAAGATGGTATGTAGGAGAGAATCTGGGTGGCCATGGCAAAGACACATCTGAAACAGAAAGTATTATATTAATAAAGCTGGAAATGTACTTTTACATACCTCTGGTTTGTATCTTAATATCTGGTAGGTTGGGGATTAGTGGTCTGAACTCTAAGCGGCTGACAAGGAGTGATGTACAATTTATAAACTACAAGGTTCCAAGATCAAGAGCAAAGGAAGAGCAACCCCCAACCCACTCCATTACTCAGAATTTAAAAGTGAACCTCTGAAGGGACATTTAGCAGTCTTTACAGAGAAAAATTCTGAAATTGAAGAGGTGATAAAAAGCTGCCCTTGTGAGCCACATCTTATTTCTCAACAGAAAGGGATGCAATAAAGGGCATTATCACAGAGACCTGCTAGAAATGAAATCCAGAGAAAAGCAAGCGTCCAAGGGTAAAGTCTATCACAAAAGAAAGAAATACATATATTTTTTAAAATCATGGCCTAAAAGAGACCATAAAATGTTTACTGGGAACTTCACTTTGGGCTAAATTTGAGGGATTTTGAATGCATTCACACAACAACTGAATACTAATGAAAGGTGTACGTATGTGAGAAAGAGAGTATGGTGTTAGGAGAACCTAAAGTTAAAGAAAACAAGAATAGCAGGATTTTTAGGATGACATATGTTTATAGCTCCAAGTAAGTGGAATGAACTTGGACCCTAGTTTTCTTTTCTAGGCAAATCAGGTTAGAGCCCTAGGGAGTGTGTATACCCAAGGGCCAGTCTCACCTGGGAGAAGTCTGAGAAAGACTGGAGTTTTCCTGAGTAGGCAATTTGGTCTTCCCAGGGCTTAAAATAAGTCAAGAAGTAACTGGGCACTTTGGTAGCCCCTGAGCTGCTGCTGGGGAAATCTTTGCATGTCTGGAGTTGGAAGTCAATCACAGAGATTCATTCAAAGCCTCAAAGAGGATGCTGTAATGTAACAGTTTAGAACAGTTTCCCCTCCTAGGCAAGTGTCTGGGAATTTCTAGCTGATCGGCCAGTTTCAGGAGGTAAGATGCCTAAATTTCCTTACTATACAATGTACACCTGGTTACTGACCACAGCCGGGAGGGGCCGCCCAGGATCCCCAGTTATTGATCAAAATATTCATACAGCTTTGGTCTTGTCTAAGTGTCTGGAGGAAAACTAAATCCAGGAATCGGTACGTTCCCCAGCACAGACCACTGATAGAGCATGCTGGAGGGCCGCACACTGAAACTGAGCAGAGCCTTCCCCCAAGGACTCTTATTTAAGAACCACCAAACTTTTAGGAGACTCAGTATTATGATAGTATATCATAATATCCCACTAACGCTATGGTTAGGAAATTACTTGTCATTTATATCTATATTCTGAAATGATAATAATCAATATTTATTGAACATGTTCTACGTACCAGGCATGTTGCTAAGCACTTTAATACATTTCATTTCTTCACAGCAAACCTCGGCAGGTCCTGTCTACCTCATTTTACCAATTAGGAAACTAAGGCTCAGAGAAAAATACACAATTGCTTAATGGTGGAGATGGTATTCACACCAAGGATTATTTGACCCCGGAGACTACGATCCTGACCACTACAACTTATTACATCTTTTAATTAAAACATGCTTATATGCTTATAAATGTGGGAGATGACACCAGTTTACTGTTTTGACAGAAGTGATTTCCTCTAAGTTTAGGGGAAATGTGGAAATTCTAGATTTCTTTGTCAGGTAAAAAATAACACAGAAAACTTAAATTATCTTTTAGTATTTTTTTCTATTGTCCCAAGTCCCAAATAACATAAACCTAATGAGAATTAAATCTTAATTTGTTGAATCCTTTCTTAGGCATTAAAAATGAGATTTACTTAATGACTCTCCCTTGAGACAGTGTAAATTTCTACCCGACTTCAGCTTCTTATTTTAGAATTCAAAGGTCACCTGATTCTGCTGGAAAACCACAGTCCTTTCCCCCTCCCCCCAACATGGAGAAAAATGTATTCTTGGGGCAGCTAACAATCCTCTGTAGTGTAACTAGATGAACAATTAGAAGTAAGAATGCACCCTCAGACATAAATTTCGCAGAATACTTTTCAAAACAAACATTTCTCATCCCTCCTTCACAATCTTATCAGAACACTATGACTTCCATCCTTTGCATTTTATCATTTTTGGTAACTTTTGAAATATTTCAGCATGATCCCTCAAGACAACCTTTTAGTAAGCATGTATTTTGCATGTATGGACTATAGGTATTTGCACTAAATCAATTTACATAACCAGTCACAATTTTTTCCTAACAGAAAAATAAGGCATTAAGTAAAACCATACACTTTTTTATTCATTCATGCCCTATTTTAAGTTTTAGAGATAAGCAGCTTATAAAAAATTTCTTACCTTACTTAGACATTTATGCCTTCCAGCCAAATGCTAAGCAGTCCATAAGAATACAGGTTGAATTCAAGTGTGAGATGTTGTGATGATGAATGCAATCTGAGTCAGAAAGTAAAGTCTAAGGCACATTTGATTACTTACCTCTAATAGATCAAGGAAACTAATGTTACACAGGACTCCTGACCTCACCCAGGTCAGGGTCAGTACAGATGTTTAAGGTCCATAAATCAGAATGCCTAGTTACAGATAATATAATGGAGTAGCTAGTGCACTCCGGTTTCCATGCTCTGCGCACCAGCCTTCACCATCAGCATGATTCAGGCAGCCCCCTTGGGTCGGACTGCTCTCTGACCTCCAGGTTCAGAGCAAGCCTATCTAATATGCTGCAGAGTCATAAAGATAATTCTGCTGCTGATTGCAGTGGATACTGACGGTTCCATGAAAAAGAGCCATAACCGTACACAGAGTCATAGCTTATCTGCACCTACAATTCTCACTGCAGTTCTGGTTGCTAGAATACCCAAGATTAACAAACTCAGCTTCAGAGGATAGCTTTCTTTGTAAAGATTTCCCTGGACTCCATGGGGGAGAGCTTATCAGTGCCTCTGCTTTATTCTATCACATCACATCACATATCGTTATTATAATTATTGGGTGTTTCCTTCTCTCTCTCTTTCACACACACACACACTCACATGTATGGTAGATACTAGGGACCATGCTTTACTCACCCCTGTATCCCAACAACTAGCATTGTGCCTACTACATACTAGTGCATAGTAGGTGGTCAGTATTTGCTTGTTACTTCACGAGGACATTGGACTCTTTTTTTTTTTTTCCATCTTTATTGGAGTATAATTGCTTTACAATGGTGTGTTTGTTTCTGCTTTATAACAAAGTGAATCAGTTATACCTATACATATGTTCCCATATCTCCTCCCTCTTGCATCTCCCTCCCTCCCGCCATCCCTATCCCACCCATCCAGGTGGTCACAAAGCACCGAGCTTATCTCCCTGTGCTATGCGGCTGCTTCCCACTAGCCATCCATTTTACATTTGGTAGTGTATATATGTCCATGCCACTCTCAATTTATCACAGCTTCCCCTTCCCCCTCCCCATATCCTCAAGTCCATTCTCTAGTAGGTCTGTGTCTTTATTCCCGTCTTTCCCCTCGGTTCTTCACAACATTTCTTTTTTTCTTAGATTCCATATATATGTGTTAGCATATGGTATTTGTCTTTCTCTTTCTGACTTACTTCACTCTGTATGACAGACTCTAGGTCCATCCACCTCACTACAAATAACTCCATTTTGTTTCTTTTTATGGCAGAGTAATATTCCATTGTATATATGTGCCACATCTTCTTTATCCATTCATCTGTTGATGGACACTTAGTTTGCTTCCATGTCCTGACTATTGTAAATAGAGCTGCAATGATCATTTTGGTACCTGACTCTTTTTTAATTATGGTTTTCTCAGGGTATATGACCAGTAGTGGGATTGCTGGGTCCTATGGTAGTTCTATTTGCAGTTTTTTAAGGAACCTCCATACTGTTCTCCATAGTGGCTGTACCAATTCACATTCCCACCAGCAGTGCAAGAGTGTTCCCTTCAACAGGACTCTTTTGTCTGGATCAAAAGCAATACAAACATATAACTGATTCACTCTGTTGTACAGCAGAAACTAACACAACATTGTAAAGCAATTAAGCTCTAGGAAAAAAAAAAAAGGCCCTTGATCCTATGGCCCTGCCTAGCTTTCTAGCCTTCGTGCATTACTGCCCATATCCACTTTAGCCTCCTGCCAATGGAGACGCTTGGAGGAGAAGGCAGGTACATTGAGGAGAACTCCTTCCCTCTCTTTCTTGCCCTCATTCTTCTACTCAGTACTCATCAGTGGTGAGACTTTTACTACCCCCTGGAAGCTGAATTGGTCACTGCTCCCCTCCCAGGATCCCCAAAGTCACCCATGCCACCTTTTATCACTATTTAATAAGATCCATTATGAAATAAGATCAAACTAGGACTGCCTTTAAAGATGCAGCTGCCTTTAAAGATGCAGCCAATCCCAGCTTTCACCTCTGAATCCCCAGGGCCACATAGTTCCCAGTATATCACAGCCACTCTAATATTAGTTAAGGAAATAGCTAAGGTCCTAAAGCCCACACATGGGGAGAACAGACTTTCACAGAATCTCAAAATAGAAGAACTAGATATTCTTTGAACATTTTTGAAGTTTTAAGATGAAATACCATATAGATATTTATTATGCAGAGACTGTTCAAGCTGAAGTAAAAATAGAATTAAGGTTTTTAAGAATATCAGTAGATGAGAGATGAGGTTTGCTCTGAGGTCGATGTCACAGATAAAGTTACCTCAATATTTATACCACGACTGAAGACTAGATTAACAGCTTTAGGTTATGTACCTTTCCCTTGGGATGTATTTGTCACTACCTCTCCAGGACAGGGTACCTGAAAGGAAAGCAGGATGAGCCATTAGGAACCTAGATTAGGGAAGCCCATAGGGCCTCTGCTTGAAGAGATTCAGCTGTTAGGCTCTGAGATCTGTTAGTCATTCAAGTATGCACCAGTTTAGGCTCTCCTCTGCCTAGTTCCTCCATAGTGCCTTTCAGTTGCTGGGAGGAGAAACGGTACATGGGACATGGTTAACACTGATTATATCTATCGTGCACCTACACTAAGGCTCAGAAGAGAATTTAAAGTAACATTGGCATTTAACACTTATTACATTTGCAAAAGTTCTGAAGAAATAAAAGTGTAACTGTCATGTAACTTGAGGATGGGAGAGTAGCTACTGGCTGAATCCTCAGAGATCAAATAGGACTGAAATTAATAATTCAGCTAGAGTCTTTTAATTGTCAAAACACTGCAGAATAAAGTGAATTTGAGCTCTAAAGCTGAGGGGTAGACAGACATGAATAAAATGTAGATGATCTTAAATTGGTCTGAGAGGCAGACTAAGCATTATACATTAGGCATTTGCTAAATCAATTCAATCAATATTTATTTCTAGGAAGAAACAATCTCCTGATACTAGCTAGTAGAAAATGTGATCCGTTAAATTCACACACTTATTTTCCTAGATACTAAATGTGATGTTTGTCATCATTTGTGCGTGTCTCCCTGTCCTGGTCCATTGTTGCTACACAACTGTCACATCATATGCAGGGGCTTCTCGTGTCCTTCTAGATTCTTTCTGTGACCTCCTCTTTGTTCTCTGTTTTCCCTGTACTTTTACATGTCTCATGTCTAGAACAGCCTCAACTATTTTCAGTTTTATAGTGCATTATCATTTAAATTGCTTCCATGTGCTTTTACAAATCCTTAACCCTGGGAAAGGGGCAGGGTAGGTTACCCCCTGACTCTTTAAGGATGAAGAAACAGGTGCTAAGAGTGAACAAGTAATGCACTTAGTGAATAAATGTCAAAGATGGGCATCACATTCCCCTCTCGCATCCCATCAGCCCACCTTTTGGTTCTGGCCACTGTTGAGTCAACCACTAGCTGTGCATAGGTGTTCTTGACGGTGCCTCATCTCAGCTGTTCTGTGTGTTTGTCTTGCTTGTCCCAGGGATTCTCTGCTTCCTAGAGAGAATCCCAAAGGAGAAAAAATTAAGACCCTCCAGTGTTAATTTTAGCCTGTAGGGGCCAAGTTGTTCCTTTCTTCAGTGTCTCTGGTTGACAGTTCTGAAGGGTCGTCTACATGGTTCCTTAAAACATCCCCACCAAGACTAAGCACCAGTTGCCCACAGGAATAGCTAATTCAAGAACACACCCTTGGGTTAGCTCTCCCTCCTTCCTTCTTTCACTCTTCTCAGTGCCTCTCTGTTATTTGGGTCCCTTTCCCAAATAAACTACTTGCATGAAAGACTTATCTCAGGCTCTGCTTCTTGGAGGAACCCAAGTTACAAGAGGCTATAAACACATTCTTTCAATTTCTGGTTCATTCTTCTTATCACCCTATTAATCACCAGACCTAAAACTCAATACTCATTTTTTTTCCCCTTACAATCACAAACAGCTATACAGTTTAATATATGAATATCAAGTATAACTTCTATTAGCTCTATAGAGCCTTGAACACATTAGGTGCTTAATAATGGAAAATTGTGGTTACTTTTAAGGTAGTGATTATTTAAGAAAATGATGTATATGTAAATATGAAGAGAAATACATAAATTGCCCTTCTGCAGATGATTTGAAAGAGCTGGAAGTAGCTACCTGTACCCAATGACATTTCTAGGATCAGGTCCTAGAACAGTTATAGAGTTCCATGTCTATAAACCTTCCTGGCTGTTTCCTTTTCATCCTATGTTTTCTAATAAAAAGTAAAATTTTTAGGACTCCTGGTGGTGCAGTGGTTAAGAATCCACCTGCCAATGCAGGGGACGTAGTTTCGAGCCCTGGCCCGGGAAGATCCCACATGCCATCTAGAGCCTGTGTGCCGCAACTACTGAAGCCCGTGCGCCTAGAGCTTGTGAGCCACAACAAGAGAAGCCACTGCAATGAGAAGCCCACGCACCGCAATGAACAGTAGCCCTCACTTGCTGTAGATAAAGAAAGTCCACACACGCCAGTGAAGACCCAATGCATCCAAAAATAAATAAATAAATTTTAAAAAGTAAAATTTTTATTCTTATGGCTTCTTATTTTATATATATTGATGGCTTATTTAAACAGTCTCACAGAATGGAGAACATACAATGATGTCCTTATAGCTTTGAGGTTTACAATAGCAATAATATCAACATTTACCCATTGTAATTATATATACATATATGTATTAATGGGGATTTGCTTTCTTTAATTTTATAAAGATGGAACATGGTCATTCATATTTTTTTGTTTCTGGTACAGAAAATTAATGAAATATCTTGGACCAAGTACCGTATTGCTATCAGCTTCACATACTAGCATAGGATTAAGAAAAACCAACTGCCGAATGTGAAACTATTTTTGATTTGGAAAAGACAAATCTAAGTATAAATAGTAATACAAAAGGAACAGTTCGATGCAGCTTATGCAGACTATCAGATCAGTTAGCCATAGTGCTTCTGATTTAAGAGCCAACAAAGCTCACTTTATAATATTTGACAGATACCAGAAATCAAACAGCCTGTATGTAAACATTACTGTGATTGTTTGTCACTAAAGATTGAGATGCAGTGTGTTACATTATAAATATGAAAAAAAGAAATGAAGACCCAACTTCTGGATCTTAGATATACTGGCTGAAACATCCATCAATGTAGAAAAACTGACTGAATGTTTTCCTAAAGAACACATAGAGTCTATATAGAGTGGCCAAGGAATCTATTTCTCTCAAAGCCCGAAATAGAGAAACCTATATAAAGGTATCAGTTACTAGTCTATGAACACCAGAATTATCCATATGATTAATAATACTACAACTTTTTTTTTTTTTTTTTTTTTTTTTTTTTTGCGTTACGCGGGCCTCTCACTGTTGTGGCCTCTCCCGCTGCGGAGCACAGGCTCCGGACGCGCAGGCTCAGCGGCCATGGCTCACAGGCCTAGCCGCTCCGCGGCATGTGGGATCTTCCCGGACAGGGGCACGAACCCGTGTGCCCTGCATCGGCAGGCGGACTCTCAACCACTGCGCCACCAGGGAAGCCAATATACTACAACTTTTAAAAAGCATTTAAAGTGTAGTTTGTTTGAACATAAAAATAATAATAGGTCATGTCAGTGGAAAAAATAATAAAGTGAAATCTGTTTCCATGATTGCTTTTAATTTCTGAGAAAAAAAATGTATACGTGATTAAAAAAAATTCTTCTTGAAGTTCTATATAATTTACTCCTTAGTCAGAAAGTAAAATATCTTTGTTTCAATGAGCCCATCCTTGACTTCATATTCCACTAGAAAATAGGTTCTCATAGGTACATTATCATGGCTTTCCCTATTCTTCAATTTTATTATCAAAATTAGATTCATATTTACATGGCTATCTTGGTAAAAACAAAGCTTTGAAAGTACTCTGATCAATTTTGCTTAAAATCTTATATGTTGGGCTTCCCTGGTGGCGCAGTGGTTGAGAGTCCGCCTGCCGATGCAGGGGACACGGGTTTGTGCCCTGGTCCGGGAAGATCCCACATGCCTCGGAGCGGCTGGGCCCGAGAGCCATGGCTGCTGGGCCTGTGCCTCCAGAGCCTGTGCTCCGCAATGGGAGAGGCCACAACAGTGAGAGGCCCGCACGCCGCAAAAAAAAAAAAAAAAAAAAAAATCTTATATGTTGATTTGGCAACAATCACTAGCAGTATATAGAAAAGAGGCAGAAGTTCATAGGAGAACAATGACTAAGGAATAATAGATATTATAAACAGCCACTAACGGTGGTCACCTTTTAACAGTGCAGATGGCCAACAAGATTCAACAGGATCCACAGCAGAAAAATCTCTTTGAAGCCCATAGTAAGACTAAGGCATCAACTACTGGCAGACGGGATGGACTTTCTTGGGTTTGCATTATGAAGTCTTCACTCTGTAGGAAATTATATACTTGCTCTTGAAATGGGGCAATTACGTGAAATGTTAATGAATACTTTCAGACAAAAGAAGTGTCAAAATAGCAAAGTAGGATTGGATTTTATGAGGATGTTAATTTCTAAAGTCAGCAGATAAAGCAAAACACTCGCAAAGTCAAAATTACCTCTGAAAATCCTTGCAAAAATCCCTTAACTGCGTAAGAAACAGACAGAAGCATCCCAAGTTCAACAGAGAGATTTTGTCTTTTAGATTTTTATTTTTTAAGCATGGAAACAGACTACTATTTCTTTAGTTCAGATTACTATTTTCATTCGAGGACCCAATGTAGCTGACATGCATTTCAGGTCTATGTGGTACCAAAAATATCTGTAACAAGTGATATATTCCTAATCACTATGAAATAGTTGCACTTAAAACTATGCAGTATGACTTTTGGAAAGTCACAGAACGCTGTGTGGTGTCAAATACCTTTAAGATTTGGTGATGTAGATTCACTTATATATGAAAGCAACAGAGCTTGAGGTCATTGCCTACTCTCAGGTGTGGGACTATGAAATAGAGTCCTTTCTATATGGGAGAAAGTAGTCAGTAAGTATTGATCCACAATAAAGAAAATCGGAAAACTCCAGTGCAAAATGCTACCTTTGACCTGTCACCACTAAGACTCTAGGTCAGCACCCACTTCAGTCACCTAAGTCTGAATTCATAGCTTGGATTTTTGACTCAGCCTCAGAATTGATGGCCCTTTGACACAGGACGGTATCAAAAGTTTGTTTCAGTTTTTTAGTATAACTTTAGCAACAGAAAGACCTGCATTTGAACCTCAGAACCACTTTTGTTTTTCATTTTTCCCTTTTTGAGATAATTATAGATTAATGTAAATTTGTAAGAAATAATACAAAGAGATCCTATGTACCCTTTACCCAGTTTCCCTGAAAGGTGGCATCTTGCAAAACTACAGTATAGTATCATAACTAATATATTAGTTTGCTAGGGCTGCCATAACAAAGTACCACAGGTTGGGTGGCTTAAACCACATTAATTTATTTCTTCATAGTTCTGGAGTCTAGAAGTCTGAGAACAAGTTGTCAGCAGGATTGGTTCCTTCTGAGGCCTCTTGGCCTCAGAAGCTAAAGTTCAGGTAAGCTGAACACCTCAAGGTGATGTCAGGGTTGGTTTCTCAGCATGTAGATGGCCGTCTCTTCCCTGTGTCCTTATGTCTTCCCTCTGCATATGGCAGTGTCCAGATTTCTGCTTCTTATAAGGAAAACAGTCATATTGGATTAGGGCCCACCCTAATTACCTCATTTTAACTTAAGTACCTCTTTAAAGACCCAATCTCCAAATATTATTACATTCTGAGGTACTGGTGATTAGGATTTCAATATATGAACTTTGCTGAGGGAGATAAAATTCAGTCTGTAACAACTAGGGTATTAATATTCATACAGTCAAGATACAGAACATGTCCATCACCACCTCATGTTGACCTTTTAAGCCACATTTACCTCCCTCCTCTCACCCTACTTATCCCCTGGCATTTATTAATCTGTTCTCCATCTCTTTAATTTTGTCATTTTGAGAAGGTCTTATAAATGGTATCAGAGAGTATATTACCTTTTGGGATTGGCTTTATAAACTCAGCATAATTCTCTGGAGATTCATCCAGGTTGTCACATGTAACAGTAATTCATCCCTTTTCATTACTAAGTAATATTCTATAGTGTGGGTACTCTAGTTTAACCATTCACTAGTTGAAGGACATCAGGACTGACTTCAGTTTTTGGCTGTTATGAATAAATCTGCCATAAGTATCTATGAACAGGTTTCTGAGTGAACATAGTTGTTCATTTTGGGGGGATAAATACCCAGGAGTGCAATTGCTGGGATATTTTGTTTTTTAAGAAACGGGCTGAGGGCTTCCCTGGTGGTGCAGTGGTAGAGAGTCCGCCTGCCGATACAGGGGACA
>RJWK010046010.1:0-17799 GCA_004363435.1 Platanista minor | reverse complement strand
TAGATTACCATGGTGAATGGGTGCAGTTTACCCAAAGGTACCAAGGTATATACGATGAACAGAACTTCATGAGAAATCGAGATGCCTTTATTTATTTATTTTTTGTGTGTTACGTGGGCTTCTCACTGTTGCGGCCCCTCCCGTTGCGGAGCACAGGCTCCGGACGCGCAGGCTCAGCGGCCATGGCTCACGGGCCCAGACGCTCCGCGGCATGTGGGATCTTCCCGGACCGGGTCATGAACCCGTGTCCCCTGCATCGGCAGGTGGACTCTCAACCACTGCGCCACCAGGGAAGCCCTTGGTATTTTCTTTTAAATGCAGCTTTCTTTTTGTTGGCAGTCTTAGGGTCTTCTGCTGTCTCATCAGGTCTCTCCCCCTTTTCAAAGAAGCTCTCCAGTGACGTTTGTTTTTTACTCATTTTGGCTAGGGTGAGCTTGTGGGCTTACATGTGACTGAGACAAGTGCGCAGTGTGGGAAAGAGGCACAGACGGAAGTGGTAAATAAAATAATGGGCGGGCCACACACAGACTAAAGTTAAGTATCGGATTCGACTTCAAGCCTGCCACCAGATACAGCTGAAGTACATCAACTCACTTGCCACTATAAAGCCTGCTACCAGATGCAGCTTAATTGTCACTTGCCACTCACTGATAGGGTTTTGATATAAGTCTGCAAGCAACTGATATATTATGGGCTCTGTGCAGTCAGACCTCTCTGCTAATGATAATCTGTATTTGCAGCCGCTCCCCAGTGCTAGCATCACCGCCTCAGCTCCACCTCAGATCATCAGGCATCAGATTCTTATAAGGAGCGCACAACCTAGATCCCTCGCATGCGCAGTTCACAGAAGGGTTTGCGCTCCTATGAGAATCTAATGCCGTCACTGAGGCGGTATGCGAGCAATGGGGAGTGGCTGTAAGTACAGATGAAGCTTTGCTCAGTTGCCCGCTGTTCACCTCCTGCTGTATGGCCTGGTTCCTAACAGGCCATGGACCAGTGACGGTTCATGGCCCGGGGGTTGGGGACCCCTGATCTAAGAGAAAGGGGAGGAGAGAAATGAAATTGGAGAAAATATCTGTGGATTAAAAAAATTCTTCTATGCATAGGACAGAAGAGGATTTTCTCCATAAAATTTTCAGAAATAGCTCCTTTAGATATACTTAAAAAAAAATCCTTACTTAAACTGTTCTGCTATTATTTAAAAAAAAAAAAACAACACAGGCTTTACTTGGGGTACTTAAATAGCCATAATGCTAATATAAGACTGAAGCAAAAATTGTGCATGCACCTCTTATTATCTAAATATGAGTATGTGGCCTTATACAAAATTAGATTCATCTTCAATAAAAAATTCAGTACTACATAATTACATGCACTATGAGCTATAAACTTGAAAGCTTCATTATATTAAAGGAGCAACTAATACTCCTTCAGACTCAGAAAAAAAGGGAAGAAAACAAAAAGACAGAAAACTATCCTTTATAAACAAATGGAAAATTTTAAAGCATTCTGAGTTTTATAACAAATAAATTTGTTAAGGACCCCAGAGAACTTAAGTACACTGGGAAGAAAATGCTAATTTCTAGACCTAATATGACACAGGCAGCTCCCAAGGGAAGATGGAAGGAGCTAAAGCTACCACCCTCATTTCTTAGTATAATCAATTAAGCTTTTTACATCTAATCAAACCCAACTATGCTCTCACACAACAGTATTATCTTCTGGTGGTTTTAATACAAAACATTTCATATCCGGGACCTGGTAAATATTCAAATTATCAAGTTCATTTTCCTTCCATCCCCTATCTCTGCCACCTACTAACTCCCTTTCCAAAAAAATTACTTAAACATTAAAAACCACTGTATTAGTTTCCTAGGGCTGCTGTAACAAAATTACCAAACTTGGTGGCTTACAAAAACAGAAATTTATTCTCTTATAGTTCTGGAGGCCAGAAGTCCAAAATTAAAGATGATGGCAGGGTTGGTTCCTAATGGAGGCTCTGAGGAAGAATCCCCTAGCTTCTGATGGCTGCTAGCAATCCTTTTTCTTCCTTGACTTACAAATGCATCTCTCCAATCTCTGCTGTCTTTGTCTTCACAAGACCTTCTTCTCTTTGTTTTTTTCTTTTTTGAGTCTTCTCCTCTTCTTATAAAGATACTTGTCATTGAATCTGAGGTTCATTCAGATAATCCAGGATGATCTCATCTCAAGATCCTTAAGTTAATTACATCTGCAAAGACCCCTTTTCCAAATAAGGTCACATTCATAGGTTCCAGATTGATATATCTCTAGGGGGGCCCACCATTCAACTACAGTCACTATCTTTCTAGGCTCAGTCATATCCTAATTATGAATAAATGATCCCTTCTTTAAAAGAATTTCAGAAACATGTCATATCATCCTTTTTCTAAACCTTGTATTATTTCACATATTTTTATCTGATAATTCTTTTCAATGGGGTCTATTTTCTTACAAATCCTTTTAGCGTTTTCATGAGTCACTGTGAAAAAGATTGGCATGGTAAAACACGTAGATAGTAAATGCTTTTACCTACAAGAATATTATTTTTGCGGATTACCAAAGTAGAAAACTCAGTGAGTCTTATATATTGATCTGGGTAGTAGCCATCAGTGTCACTGAATTATGTTTTAATCTCTACCTATACACCTTAACCAGGATAAATATGCTTATAATGATAAGGTTAAACATATAATTTTATCTTAGGAACAAAAGAAGTGTTCGAACACTGCCTTTAATTTTTACATTTTACTTTTATTTCATTCATAAACTAATAAGTTATCAATGTGCACATCCTCAGGTGAAGTCAACTTTTTGAAAGAACGACTTCACAGAATGGGAATGTCTCCAAATTCTCTGCATCAGACAAAAGAACAAAAATTTCAGATTTATCTGGTGATGCAGATTTCATTATCAATGGTGGAAAAGTACTTTCTTAAATGAGTCTTCCAACAGAAGCTGCTCACCTTTTTTGCAGTAACAGAAGAAACAACACCTCCTCAGCTCCAAATTCAGGCTACCCACCAACCCTAACCTTTGTCCAGCTGCAGAGAAACACAAGTAAGCTGGCACAGAAGCCTGGGAAGCCCTGCCCCCTCCTCCACTGGGGTCTGACTGTGTGTATAAAGCTCTCTGAGGGCGCACACATTTACATAATCACATAAAAGTTTCAAAATATCGGTGTTATCCTTCAAGAATAATGTGACTGATGCAATAATTTTAAAGTTCAGAAATCTAACAGAAAAGCACAGGACACAGCACAAAAAGAGAGCAAAAGGCAACACGTCTGCAATCTTCACACCTACGGAAGCTAAAGAATGCATTTTGAATAAGGACTCTGCTACAGAAGCAAACAACACAGCATTAGTCTCTACCCAATATGTTGCCTTTTCAACTAACATCTTTTTGCCTTATGCTCTGTTCTGAGGAACAAATCAAGATGGGCGTGAACAATTCATACCTCCACCAGGAATAATTGCCAACTTTGTTTCAACCAGGCCCATTTTTGCAGAAGAAGCTAAAAAGGAAAGAAGAAAATTAAGTGACATCCACATCATCAAATTCAAATATGATGACCTGAAAAAGTTAGGAAAAAATAAGCTACAAATATTCTGTTTACTAATTAAATTTGTGTCACAAATCTTTTTAAAAATCACTTCAGAAGGCATTTAGTTATGGAAATAAGTAAACATTCTAAATGATATATATTAAGAGATTCACACATTTTCTGTTAAAAACTGCTTGGCAGAGAGTTAATTTTTGATGCAGAAAGACCAGGGTTGTGACTACATAATTTGACCTGATACTGCCAAGTCATGTTTGAAGGCTTAGATCTCATTAATTATTCAGTATGAGGAGAGAGGCTGTGTCTGACAAGTATGAATTCTTTAGCTGCCTGAACAGTCCTCCAGATCAAACAGCTTAATATATCATATCAGATATGGCAACTTTTCAAGACCAAATCTCTAGTTACTTTTGACAAATGGCTTTGCTGTTCTGACAGCTGGACAGGGTTCCTCTTTCCACGTTTGTTTTCACGGCTACTTTAAAACATCTTAATTATTTCTTTATTTGCATATCCAAATGTACTTGGACTACTTCCCATATCCTGATTCCCAGAACTTGCATTCTTTCAGAAATGGATTGCGTGTAACTTGGCTTTTCAGTTTAAAACCCAATAATCTCAGTCAAGAAGACAGAGATCTAAAATAAAGTGAAAAGGGGGAAAAGTACACATGGATTAGCAAATGCAAATTCCAAGAGCCAGTTACCATAAAATTAGTAAAAACATAATTATATTGACTCTACATTTAACAGGCAGCTCCATAAGAAGAGACAGTGGGAACCAGGGGAAGAACCGTGACAAATATTTGCCACCTACTTCACCCAGTCCTTGATCCCTGAGCCCCTGTATATCACCCCTATAAGGGACAAGGATACAGACAGCACTGTGACCATACAGAAGATATTGTTGAGGACAGCACTGGCAGCATGCAGTACGCTGGAAGGATAACAGAAGTGAGAGCCGTGACGCCAGACTGCCTGGGTTCAAATCCAGCTCATCACTGATCTGAGTCTTGCTTCTTCACCTGTCTCTGCACTAGCTTCCTCAAGCACCACAATATGTATCTATCTCACAGGGCTGTTAGGCAGATTAAGTGAGCTAATATGTGTCAAGTATTAGCTGAACATCAAGTCAATACTCAGCACATGGTTAGCACTAATTGTTTCCTTCATTATTTTCATAAACACTTCATCCAGTCTTCAGAAAACCATGCAGGAAGAAAGTGAGCCTCAAAGAGATTAAGTTATTACTACTATAGCTAACAGTAATTATGTGCTTGGACTAGGCATATGCTGTACACGAACTCATTTGATCTTCACAATAGTAACCGTCATTTCCCCCATTTCAGAGGAGGAAACTGATCTAAAAAGGACAGGACCTAAGATCCAAATTCAGTCTGTCTGACCCAATTCCTGTACTCCTTTCCTCCTGCTAAGACTGAACAAGATACTATAAAAGATTGTTTTCTTAACTGGGAATTTTAAATACTTCATTAAGCCCAACAGGTGATTCTTTCTACATGTTCTTTTCAACAACTGGAAAAAAATAAAATATTTGGAACGATCTGAAGAGTAAGCACAAACCTCATTTTTAAAAAGTTATGTTTTTATATAGGATTAATTCTCACCTGCTACTCTTATATCACATGCTAAAGCCAGTTCAAGTCCACCACCTAAAGCGAGTCCATCTATTGCTGCAATGGTTGGCACTGGAAGATTAGCTGAAATAGAAGAAGGATTTTATGCTTCTTCAGTAAGAGTGTTACCTTACTGTGCAATTTATTTTACATTTTTTTCTATGAATATAATTTTAAACGGAATATCGTCTATAGACTTTTGTATCCCTTTTACTTTTAACTAAATAAGCATTTCATTCTTCGTTATTCTAGAAGATGTAATGATCGCATAGGGTTTCATCACATAAATATGCAGTAACATCTTTAAATCTTACCACATTATTGAAATACATTCATAAATATTTTCTGTGGAATTAAAAGAATCACAGTTCTGATTCTGTAATCTTCAAGCCTGAAGTCTTTTATGAGATGTTCTGGTTCACACAAATTTCAAGTTCAAATGACTTAGGTATAATGCAAAATTCATGACCCTTTATATGTTACCTTGGTGCTCAGAATGCTAGAGCCTCATTCAAAGAAGTAATACATCTACTCAAACAAGACAGAAGCAGTCCAAGTGGTTGCTGGGTGTCAACCCGCTAGTTCTACCATTTGGCAATAAGTATGATGAACAGTAGCTAGAAAGTGATCAGGCTCTATCAAATACCACACACTTCAGATGGAAGAGACACTGAGAACCTGCCCAAAAGCATGACTGGGAAGGGGTCAGCCAATCACAAAACTCAAAGCCAGATTTTCTTTAGTCCAGAAATACTATTATTTTAATGAAACTTTTGTAAATATACAGATTTCATTTTTTTAAGTAGTTCAAAAACTAACTGGTTAATTATTCTGTGAAGCAGAATCTTTTCTATAAATTTTATTTTGACTATGGGAATGTGAAGTTAGGCTGAACAACCTTAACATATGAATAAAATGTGGATATTAAAAAGGTACCATCTCCTAATTTGTTCTCACCACAAAAAAGAAATAATAATTGTGTGACATGATGGAGGTGTTAGCTAATGCTACAGTGGTAATCATATTACAATATGTAAATACAACAAATCAACACATTCACCTTAAACTTACACAAGTTATATGCCAATTAGATATCAATTTAAAATAAATAAATATATATAATAAAAATGAATAAATAAAAATAAAATAAAATAATACCATCCCTAGAAGTCTCTCTTCCATAGGTATTCTGATATGTGAAATTCCTCAGATAGAGAGCTTTATTCAAATTTGTTGAAGTACAATGAGTTTTCTTCATACATGAAGAAATTTATCAAATTTATTCTAAGAGCAAAGCTGAAATGGCTTGGATAGAGCACATATAGATGCTGTCACCTGAGGCAAAAGCACTACTGATACAGCAGGGATGAACGGGGCTTGGGAACAGGGCATATTTCACTATTTGCACCTGTCTGAGCATTTTGGGGGGAGGTGGAAGCTTGAAAGGCCAGGACAAATTCAAAGGTGCTCCACACAATGTGCTTTACAGCACACCAGGTAAAAAAATGAATAGACAGCTATGTCAGTGTTTACAGTCAGGAAATGGGTTTAATGAAAAAATAAAATCTAGTTATTTTATCTGACAAAAAAGAAAAAATTAATAAAGTAATATAATGGCAAATTAATCCGACTGGCTCCCAAGGTTACCTCAAGCCACTACAAGTACAATGGAATTACTGTTACACAGCTCCCAATCCTCCTTCCTTTCTACAAAGCTAGCTATAGAAATTATCATATTTCTAGACTCCTTCAATCTGCTACCTCCCCATTCTCAAGTCTCTCCCATCAAAATCTTTCCCTAGGTCTCACTATGGCCTTGGCTCACCTCCATCTAAGACAAGTGTCTAGAGGGAACAGAGTAAATGCGTTTCATCACTCCCACTCATCTCCACCTCACAGCTCTAGTCCCACTCATCTCACCGAGACCATTCTTGTTCCGCTTACCAGTGACACTATGATATTGTCCCATAACCAGTGGGCACCAGTCCCTATTAAACTCATTGCCTCTGAAGATCAGAGACATAAATCCTGAACACTCCTCCTCCTTGAATTCCTCTCTTCATTTGCCTTCTGGGTTCCTCCCCCTCATTTTTCCTGCCTTTCTTTCTGCCTCTGGTTATATCTCAGCCTTCTTCCTCTCTCAATAGAAGCTCTGCCCAGTAGGTCTCTTTCCTATCCTTAACTTTTACCATCTGTAATACCAATGATATACAAATCACCACTTCAAACCCAAACTTCTCTCTAAACTGTAACTCTACAGTTACTTGTCTGTTGGACATCTCTACTTAAATACTTTATCATGTTCAAACCAACATCCTGTCAATCCTTCTTCTAGATTCTATTTCACATTCACCAAGCATCTCCATTCACCAAGTTACTCAAGACAGACATCCAGAAGTCACCCCAGATGTCCTCTTTTCCAATGATCTTACATCTAATTGTTTTCTAAGTCCTGTCTAACAGGTCACAATTTGGCAAATCTCCCTCCCTTTTATACAGCCAAAGTTCTGGGCCCCCTCATTTCGCACCAGCAGGAGATCTCTAATTGACCTCCTTCACCTGCAATGTGCCCCTTCCAATGCATCTTCCATATTGCTTGCAGGATAATCCTTCTAAAGTGCAAACAGGGTCACGCTCTTCCCCTACTTCAAACAGTACAATGACCTATTCCAAGTTCAGGGTAAAAACTGTGAAAACTTTAGCATGGCACAGGAGGCACCTGATGAACTAAGTCTGCCCACCTGCCCAACCCCTTCTCCAACCTCGCACGCCTACTCTGTGTTCCAGCCCCAAATTACTTAAAGCACCTTCAGAAGTCATTCACATCCAAACCTGTGTACAAGCTGCCCTCTGCCTGCAATGCCTAGCTAGTCCCTAATTATCTCTCAAGGCAATGCTCAAAAGCCCCTTGCTTTATACTTCCATGGCACTCTGTACACACTTTTCCAGAAGAGCATTCACACCACCTTACTGTCCATTCAGAAGTAAAGATTAACATCACATCAATGCTGGTCAATAACATCCTTCTTACCACTCTGGAACAAACTGCAGGATTTTTCATTGCCTCTTCTAACTCCATTAATTCTGGTATTCTCTCTACTCTTCTTCTTGTTATTAACTTCTTTTATTTAATACTTTAATGAAACAACATGAATATATGCAGCCCTATGCAGCTACAGAAAAGAAAAACTGCAGAGTTCCTAAGATGGAGAGAGCAACAGGAAGAGAGTGGGGTATTCTCTCCTTGCTGTGTGAACATGCTGGTCAACAGTTCTTCAGCACTCACTAAATATCTGCTGGAGGCTGACATGTCAGAAAACAAATTAACAAAAATGAATTTAAAGGGCTTCCAAAGTCAAACCCAAGCCTGAAATATGTGTACCACCAAGTTCCAGTTTCTGAAAATTTCAACTCATGGTAAATAGGAGTTATTTCATATTCCTTAGAAAATTTTTTCCCTAAAAATAATAACAAATTGATGTGATATATATGGAAAGGAATTTTTCTTCACATCAAACTGTGCACTGAAAATGTTGACTAAATAGCAGGGTAAAAGGAATAAAATGACTGTAAATTACAAAAGAAATACTCTATCACTTCATAATCTCTAAAGCATAATGGAAAGAACACAGGAAAAATTCCTGGTCATCTGTAATGTTCTTAATACTGCAACACAAAGGCAACGATTGCCTCAAAAAGACATAAGGCTTTGCTCTACATTTTTATTAGTTAATATTCTCAAATAAATATTACACTTAAAAATCACACTTAGCCAATAGAAAGTTAAAAAGCACCATTTTTTCAGAAGTATAAAGTGTCACTAAAAGAACAAAAGTAAAAACACAAATGAAATTGATTAATGAATATATACCCTTTCCCTTCATTGTGAGAAGTCTATCACAAACATTACTTTGATAAAATAAAATGATGGGGGAAGGGGCATGTTCAACAGACAGGTTTCAGGTTCTACATGACTTGAAGTATGAGGATGGAGTTTATATAATGCAGTGGTAGGAAAGGAGAAGAAATAAACAAATGCAAACATGCTGACCTGGGAGATGAGGGTACTGGTGGGAAGGGGCTAAAATCAATCATCTCATGCTAAAGTTTTTCTTAATTCTGAAGTTAGAAAATATAATACTTTTCTGCTATATGCTTTACTTTCTGGAAGTAAAGAAAATTATTTTTAAATGTGACAGTTAAGAACTTAAGATATTTTCTCAAGGAGATAAAAGTTTTTAACATTGCAACTTATATAAAAATATATAAAAATGACAAGAAATGTGGGGTTCTTATATTACAAAGACAACGGAAAATAGGGTATTAATACTCTCAAATCATTAAATAGGTAAACTACTTGGTACTTTTGAATATTAACATAAATTAGCATTCTGTAAAGCTGACTATAAAATTTTTCCTACTAAAAGAATTATTTAAATAGAACAACTGAATTAGCATTCAATGAGTAATTAAATTTCAATCATTTTACAATATTATAAGTCTTGAAGTTCTATATAATCCTAATTTTTCCCTGAAAGATGTTTTTCTTATAAACTTTTTTCAGGAAAATATAAGTGACCTCAAAGTACATTCTAGTTTCATAGTTATCTAATATGCTTGATTTTATACATAGTATTTCTTCTACTTGGGAGCACTTAATAATCTTAAAGAAAACTCAATAAAACAAACATCTGAAAGGCAGATTATCAGTTTCAAAGAACCAAGAAATATCAAATTGGCAGCTGTATCAGAGTACGACTGAATGAAACGGGAACCGCCACAAGCAGTGGCTATTCCCAACAGCAATAGGAAGAAATGATGACTCAATGTGTTATGCAACCAACAGGATTAGATACTATTTTGAGTTTAGCACCAGGAAATGAGCCAGGTATGACAAAGAAGATAATCATCCTTTGAATTCTCCTAAAAATATAATTAAAGCAAACAATTAAAGTGTTGCTATTTTAAGAGAAAATAAATGAGCTACAAGGCAGGCCCTGTCTACTCCAGAGTCTGCAGGACACCCTCTGCGAGCATAACTGGAGTCAGAGGCCACGAACATGGGGGAAAGGCAAGTGAGGGGCTCCTTTCAGCTCTGAGATACAGTACATAATGTAGGTTTTCAGATGTTTCTAGAAAAACATAAACAATGTGATTATTAAAGGACTGCTAGTGTCAGTCATGAGTTTTAAATTTGATTTTGCTTGAAGAATAGTGTTCTTATAGAAAACACAGAATTAAATATTTCAAAACAAATGCCCATCTAGTAATACCAGAAGTCTGACTTTATTGAAATCATTCAAGAATAGAGATAAAATCAAGGTTAACTGAAAGTTATAATAAATTCCAAATTATCCCTAATTTCAGCTAAAACTTTATCTTCAGGTTAAGCTGCCATCATCAAGTTTCAAAGGAACCATGAAAAAAAAACAAAATAAAACCACTCCTGCCCAAAGCCTGCACTCTGGCTGCACGTTGGCTCTCCAGAGGTCCAGCCAGGACCGCTGAGAAAGGAACAGGCCTGACTAGACGCCAACAAACACACTCACCTCATCACACCGGGGGCTGGAGGCCCAAAAATGGGAGCCACCCGTCCCAGGACTCAGAAAAGTGACCACTGTGCAATCTGAGAAAAGCTGCTTGATTTTTCTCAGCCTACCACTTACGCACATGCCTTCCTATCTTTCTACGTAGCTACCTATGAATCTAGCAAAATAGTAGAAAGTGCTTACTATGTCTGGCCACTCTCCTCAGCACCTCAGAAATATTATTTAAACCTCCTACTAGCCTTATGACATCAGAACTATTACTGAGTTGAAGAGTTGCTGTTGGCGGCCCAGGATAGCCACAACTGGAGCACAGGTGGTCTGGCTCCAGGCTCTCCCCTGTACCCATTATTGCCTATCACCAGTTCTTACAGCCCAGTCCCAGAGTCCAGCATTGTGAGACATCCTTTCCAAAGGATGTGCAACCATGTACCTGAGGAAAGGGAAATGCTGAGACTCCTAAGAAACTCTGACAAGCACACTGGTTCTGTGCTCTTCTAACTCTTGGAAACCTAGAGCAACACCACAGTTCAGTGGATCCAACTGGGGAAACCTCAGGAGCCAGATGCAAGGCACCAGTCAGTTGACTACAACAGAGTTCTGACTCGAGTTTTCCCTGGGAACCCCCAACCCAGACTGTCCCCAGTATATGACTATAGAGGTTATTAAAGTAGGAAGAGCCAACACCTGAGCATCCCCTTCCTACCAAACTTCCAAATCAAATAAAGCCTCCCTAGGGGAAATGCAGAGAGGGGATGTTGCTGAGGTTAAATCCCCACATGCTCCCACTCAACAGCCTTGTCTGGGAGATTATAATAAGTGTAACTGAGTAATGACTTCCACCGTCAACTGCTACTTCAGATGGAATAGAGCCCCTGGCACTTCAAATGCTGCTTGACGGGGCAAATGTAGTTATTTTGTTGCTAATAAAAGTATAACACTAGGGCTTCCCTGGTGGCGCAGTGGTTGAGACTCCGCCTGCCGATGCAGGGGACGCGGGTTCGTGCCCCGGTCCGGGAGGATCCCGCGTGCCGCGGAGCGGCTGGGCCCGTGAGCCGTGGCCGCTGAGCCTGCGCGTCCGGAGCCTGTGCTCCGCAACGGGAGAGGCCACAACAGTGAGAGGCCCGCGTACCGCAAAAAAAAAAAAAGAAAGTATAACACTAGAAGTAGTTTACTTTTTGACCTGTAGGAAAAAAAACAGCCTTACTGCCTTGCTTCATTAACTCTCAGGGTCTATATCCTTGCTCTTCAAAGTGGGGTTGTGGACCAGCAGCATTAGCATCGCATGGAAGCTTGTTAAAAATGTAGAATTCCAGGTTTCCCCCAGACCTACTAAAACCAGGATTTACATTTAAAAGAAGATTCCCAGGCAGAGCTCTGGATACCTACTCTAATCCCCAGAGAACCTGACAATCTCATCAATCCACAAAACTGACAGAAAGAAGCAGTAAGGGCCTTAATTCTTTGGGTAACAGTAGTAAAGGTAAAGATGGTCAAGATTTACATACAAATATTTGTAGCAGCTTTATGTGTAACTGCCCCAAACGGAACACAACCCAAATGTCAACATGTGGTACATCCATACAAGGGAACAATACTCAACAATAAAAATGAACCAACTACTGATCCATGATAAACATGGATGAATCTCAAAAAAAAGTATGCTGACTAAAAGACAACATACAAAATTAATGCATACTGTGTTCCATTTATAAAAAATTCTCAAAAGTGGAAACTAGTCTCTAGTGTTACGAAGCAGTTCAGTAGTTTTCTGGGGACAGGTGCAGGGTAGGGAGGGGAAGAAGAAAAGGATTACCAAGGGCCATAAGGAAACTTCTGGGGGTGATGGATATGTTTACCATCTTGATTATGGTTATGTTTTCACAGGTTGCAGTTACCACACTGTATACTTCAAAGTTGCAATTTATTGTATGTCAATTATACTTCAATAAACCTATTTTTAAAAAGTATATGACTTAATATAAAAATGATAAACAAAAGAAAGTACACTAGTTCCCTGATCTTTTATAAACGAGAGATATAACTTAAAATTGATAAATCAAGTAATACAGATATGATTCAATTGAGAATTATAAAGAAAACATTAAGGAAATATGATGGGATAAGAGCAAGGTGGGAGGAAAGAATTTAAAACTGGAAATATGCCAATTCCATCACTGCTCATAGTAAGAAGTCAACATAACTATCTAAAGGAAAAGAGGACCAAGTACACTACATAAAGTTCTAATAATAAAGATAACCAGGTGACACAAAAATACAACCCTTTCCCATTACTAGAATAAACCTATAAACAGAACCATGAAAACACACAGCATATGTAAGATTATTTTTTTAAATGTAAAATCACCAAAATCAGAAGGCATAGGAAATCATAATGACAGACCTAACACCAAACATAGCAATACAGTTAAGAAGCCATAACCATCAGGTAAGAAAACGACTCCAACTGGATCACAAAACGAAACCCAGCTAACAAGCAGAACAACAGAGAAACATCTAAAACAAAACAGAAAATAATATTTTAAAAATATGAAAGATAAATACACAGTCAAATACAAAGAAAACATCTCAAAACCTTAATAAATAAGGGTAACACTAGGGTAAACATTAAATAAACAAACAAAAAAGGTACTTAAGGCTTAATAAAGCAAAAATCCACAATAAGGATCTAGCAGTGACAAAATACCTATACACCAAATAACACAGCATCCACAAAGCAAAAACACAATAAATTCAAAACAGTACAAATGTCACAGCCATTCTCTGACCAATATGCAATAAGTAAACTAGAAAATAACAACAAAACTACTAGCTAATTATAGACAAACACATATGGGTGGCCTGGAGGCACATTTTCTTCCCCATTTTAGTAACCTAGCAGAGAGTTGGCTCAATGTGTGAGGATCAGTTTAGCAGGAGTGCAGGCTCCAGCCACCTGCCTCCAGAGGTACTTTCTAACAAAGCCCTTCACTTTCCCAAATGGAAAGTGTCCAGTGTACACGGTCATACAGATGTTCTCTTCTTCCCTGACATACCAAATATATACAGCATTACAGAGGTGGGTTCTACTCTCCTATAACTTTTGCCCCCAAATTTCTTCTACCCTAACAAATTATTTTTTATCTAAATGGATAATTCAAAACTGAATAAATGGGCATATTCTTGGCTCAACTATTCCCTCCTTCTTCCTTCTTCTGGAAATGCACCTGGCCTCCAAGAACACAGGTTCTCCTCCATGCCTACGTGAAAAGTGCCCTGTGAGTTATGCGATGCTGCATCTGGGCCAACTGCTGTGGGAGGTGGCCAGAGCTTCAGTGTAGCTCTGACTGGGGTAAGCTGGTCTAACACTGGAGATCCAAATGAGCAAATCTCATCAACAGATCTAAAGCCACAACCTTCAACTGAACAGTAATAGAGTAATGAAGATCATATCAGTAATAAAGATAACATTTTGCCTTTTTTTCTACTTTTTATTTTATTTTTCAATTTATTCCAAACCTCAGAGAGAAGGATGATTTCTATTTATTAAGGCTCCCTCAGATACCCTAGTAATACATATAATAATATTTTCTGCATTTTTGTTTATAATAGTAAAAAACTAAAAACTACCTATAAGCCCATCAATAAAGGAATAATTATATACATTATGGTATATCCATAGCAAACAATACTAGGAAGTCATTTTTTAAATTGCAGTGATAAAAATCCACATTGGAGAAAACTAGACTCTAAACTATTCCCAGAAATAATTTTTCAAATACAGTGTCTACCACACAGCCAAAGAATAACCAAGGAAACAAGATACAGTAAGAACCAGTAGAAAAAAACAATTAGGAAGAAAAAGATCCATGTAAAATTGAGATCCAAAATCATCAAACACTGATTGTCAAAGACATAAAGCCAAGCAGGAAACTGTAAACTATAAAAAGTGACAAAACAGATTTTTTAAAGAACGAAAACAAAGTGAAATAAAATAACAATGTTCATAACAAATCAGGTGCAGCTTACAAGAAAACTAGTGAGCTGGTAGATGGGTGACAAGAAACTATTCACAGAGAGGTTAGGAAAAACAAACAGATGGAAAATACAGAGATAAAGGATATAGTAAGAAAGTCTAATATATGTCTAATTGGCAGAAGATAAGATCCACCTGAATGAGTTTAAAATAAAGCAGTGGTTTATATCTACTAATCCCGAACTCCCAATTTACCCCTCCCCCACCCCCTTTCCCCTTTGGTAACCATAAGTTTGTTTTCTATGTCCGTAAGAATACACACACACACACACACACACACACACACACACACACGTATACGTTAATATATAACTGAATCACTTTGCTGTACACCAAAAACTAACACACTGTAAATCAACTATACTTCAATTAAAAAAATAAACTAAAATAAAGCAGCTAATTAAACCTGAATAAAAAAAAAAGTAATTAATAAAAACCAGAATAGGGATTAATAAAACAGAAACAATAGAGAACAAAGCCCAATACAGATTTTTTTTTAATGTATCATGAAACTGAAAAGCGTCTGGAGAGACTGATCAAAGAAAAAGAGAAAACATGAATTACCAGTATCAGGAATGAAAAGGGGACATCATTGTTGGTTCTTCTGATATTTAACAGATAAAAGAATATTATGGATGACTTTAAACCAATGCATTTGAAAATCTAAATGAAATGGATAAATTCCTAGAAAACTAAAAATTTCCAAAAATAAAATTAAAAACCTGTTTATGTGATTCTTTTCATATATACATGTTTGTACATAATCTATATATCAGTGTATGTATATAAATATATATTCAAGTAAAAGCCAGGAAAAGGCCCCAAAATATACATATTAAATTAGCATATTAGCAGTAATTACTTATGTGAAGAGAAAGCGAATGAGGGAAAGCTGCTGAAAAGGGTTTTAAATTTTTACATTAAACACATACTCAGATATTGTCTGTGGAATTAAAAGCTAACAACCATGAGAAAGACCAAAAAAAGTTTTTAATGATTTTTTTGGAGGGCTTGTCAAATTCCAGAATATTCTAGGGTAATATTTTAGAGTAAGTGACAGAGCTTGGTTGATAAGCCCATTACTCCTGCTATAGTTTAGAAAACATTGTAATTTTCACAAAATTACAGTCATAATGTAAGTAACACCCAGTGAAAGTCAGCAAAGGCAATAAAATTCCAAAAAGAGAAGAAAAACCATCAGTTGCAAACTGTGATGTGTAACTACTCTATTCTAGATTACAAATCAATAAACAGGGGATGTTAACAAGTCATAAGGGAAAACAACTGATTCCTAGATACCTGTGTCGCTTTTCCATCATTCTTGGCAAGAGGATAAAGGAAACTAAAATTGAGATCTGTAAGTTACTACTTGGAAAACTAATAAAGGTAGCTAACTAGAGTATTTCATTAATCAATCTTTCACATACCATAATTCAGTACTTCCAATTTCTAATTTGTAATAACATCAAATGGGGGGGAGAGTAAAATATAAACTGGATTGCATCCAATCTAACTAAATTAATTACTGATTTTTAAACAGCTCAACCCGCTGACCAACAAACAATTCTACAAACTTTTAAAATGTTCTTTACTAATCAATTCTTAACACACTACATCTAAAATAAAAATCAAATAATCATTTAGGCAATAGCAAAGAAAATACAACAAGTGCATAATCTCTCAAACTGTATTATAACAGTCACTGTGGTAACAATTAAGTATTTTCAGAATCAGCTTTATTTCAGATAAAGTAAAACAAAAAAGAAATCTGAAAAAGCTTTGAATTCTATAATGGTGAAAACTTAAACTGCAGAAAAAAAAAAAAAAAAAAAGAAACCTCTGGATTTTTCATGAATAAGTATCAGATGCCTCTAAATCAAATGGAAAGCTTAAAACAGATATAGCTAAAATTTATGAAAGCTCTTTTGTATTCACTACTCAAGAATCTCTAAATCCTGGGAATTCCCTGGTGGTGCAGTAGCTAAGACTCCGCACTCCCAATGCATGGGGCTGGGGTTCAATTCCTGGCCAGGGAGCTGCATCCCACATGCATGCCGCAACTAAAAGTTCACATGCCGCAGCTGAGGAGCCCACCTGCCACAACTAAGACCTGACACAACTAAATATTTTTTTTAAAAAGATCCATTTGCTTTAAAAAAGAATGTCTAAATCCTAAAATGGGATACTAGAAAGAGTTTTAGGTGGATTTATAGCTTTACAAGCACATTTCTTAGTTTAACGTTTTACGTAATTAAAAAGAATACAATGACTAAATGCATGAAGTGACAAATACAACACTTTAAACTTAGGCAAAAAATTATTCATACTTTATTCATATTCAAAAACTCTGAATTTATACCAGAGATTATTATTAAACCATGATAAATTAGCATCAGAGACTAATATTAAGCCATGATAAATCAGATGTTATGCTTCACAGAAAGGTATATATATATACATATATATGTTAATATATATATATGTTTTGTTTTTTTTTTGAGGAAAACTTTTCCAAATACTCTCATTTGTAGTTTACTTACAAGAAATCAAATTATGGGAAGTATTTTCCATAACTAGGATAAGTTTCAGATAACTAGTTTTTTCTAAACGGATTTACAACCAAAAAGCCCAGCAAGTCAAATCAGGGTGCCTCCCAAAATTGCTTTGGGAGTTTTGCTAAGCCATGAAGCTTTCTCATCTTTTGCCAGCCAAATAAGCAGCTGCCCATAGTAGCCTCAACACTTGTTTCCAAAAGGGTACATGGAAAGGTAGATCACCAGTAATGACCAGTAAAGGGTAAAGTCACCAGTAACGACCATGTTGCAAAATCCAAGTCAATTCTTTAGCATTCACCTTACCTGACCTGTCAGCAGCTTTTGATCAATCACTCTCCATGAAAGACTTTCTTTCGTTGGGTTTTCAGAATACTGTTTCCTTCCTACCTCCCTACCTTGGCTGATCCTTCTCAGTCTCCTTTTTTTTTTTTTTTTTTTTTTTT
>RJWK010046009.1:0-17799 GCA_004363435.1 Platanista minor | reverse complement strand
TTCTACATATAAGTGATATCATATGGTATTTGTCTTTCTCTTTCTGACTTACTTCACTTAGTACGATAATCTCTAGGTCCATCCATGCTGCTGCAAATGGCATTATTTTGTTCTTTTTTATGGCTGAGTAGTATTCCATTGTATATATGTACCACATCTTCTTTATCCATTCATCTGTTGATGGACATTTAGGTTGCTTCCATGTTTTGGCTATTGTGAATTGTGTTGCTGTGAACATAGGGGTGCGTGTATCTTTTTGAATTACAGTTTTGTCCCGGTATATGCCCAGGAGTGGAATTGCTGGATCATATGGTAGTTCTATTTTTAGTTTTCTGAGGAACTTCCATACTGTTTTCCATAATGGCTGTACCAGCTTACATTCCCACCAGCAGAGTAGGAGGGTTCCCTTTTCTCCACACCCCCTCCAGCATTTGTTATTTGTAGACTTGTGAAAATATGATTTTTATGCAGCAGTTTCAACATATGCTATGTTCTCCTATTACAATGCAGCTCACTCACATAATATTATGAATAACCAGTGTTGGTCCTGACACACAAAAATGCGTTTGCTTGTTTTGATGAGAATATGTTGATTTTGTAAAAGGAAATTCTTTAAAAGAGAGCTTTGACTTGCCATTTGCAAGAGCACAGCTGTTGAGGTTCTTTCCAAAGCCTGGTGTTTGATCAAGCCAGCAGCAGTTCTTATTAGGAAACACCAACACTCCTGGAAGCCTGAGAGAAGGGGGGCTCTTAATTGGGCTCCACTTAAGGCAACTGTATTTTTGGCAAGATGCTCACCTTCTCTTTTGAGATAATGGACTCAGTGGCCAGTCCTTGGGGTGAATATAAGTCAGAGTACACAGTGACCATTCCTTTGTTTTGCCTTCAGTCTTTTATTCTCAAACATAAATGATCAATGCATCTGATTCTGTGACAGTGTCTAGGATTTACTGGTGTTCAATGATAATGGATAGAAATAACTGGAAAATCAACAGTTCTTTCTAAGGCAACATGATTAGTTTTAATGTGTAAAGTGTAGACATTTTATACTTGCCTGATTTTCCTAGATTTTTACAAACTTACAGGAAGTACAAGATTCCTCATCTCTTTAAGCTGACCACATACAATAAGAACGTCTCTTTCTTTTATTTACTTTCCCTTTTTAAGGGGACTTGCTGTGATTCATTGATTAGTTACCAAAGTTTTTAAAGAATGTTACTAAAACTCTGAATTAAAGAACAAAAACTCACAATCCTTATCAATCAAAATCATCATTTTTCCAAATTTCCTTCTGGATGTCATTTATAGATATATAGATAGTTATTTATATAGAGAAGTATTGATATCCTCTATATATGGATATAATATACATATAATATTTAAGAGTATTAGTCCTAGTATAGGTATAATTTGTTTTTCTTTATTCCGCATTCAATATCATAAACATTTTATATGTTTCTACATGAAAATATTTCGTTTTCATAATTAGAATTTTAGTGGCTATGTATTATTCTAACACATAATTCACTTAACTAATTATTGTTTGATCATAGGCTATTAGTGGTTGCTGATTATTTATTTAGTTATTTAGTTATATAAATAATACTGCCATGAATTCTTTACTTTTGTAGCTGTTTTCTTTGTGTGTGGGGTGGGGATTATTTCTCCAAGCTAAATTCCCAGAAATGAGAATATGAGGTCAAAGCAGACCAGATTCATGGTTCTTGGTTAAACTTTGGCCATTTGTGAGATTGATGGTCTTTAAAAGAAGAAAAGATGAGATTCCCAAATTGCTGAAAGGATCAACTTGGGTGTGAATTGGCTTATCTGAGATGTGGGTAATTCAGAGTTGCTATCAGATAGATTCCTCTGAAAGAACTATTATAAATATGCTCTTACTAGCAATTTTTGCACTCCGAATCAAGTTATTAAAGAATTTTAGAGAGAGAGGTTCCGCTCCAACCTTTGAGTCTGTGTAGGGTTTTCTGCAGTGGTCACCACTAACCACATATGAGGGATTTATGGAGATTTATAGCTCCAGGAGGGGAATGTGGAGGTTCCAGCCAACATTTACTGGAACCTCCAACTACATTTCTCCTGGCAGGTGGAAGGAACGCTTGATTACAAAATGTTGGCCAGGAGCAGAATCACTTTTTGGCAATGGTTATCTGAAGAGTTCTGGAGGAAATAATTATACCTTCAGTGACTCACTAAAATTTTTATAAATCTCAGATAATGCTTGCAAGACCCCACATTACTGAGAATTGACAATATGAAATTTTCCCCCAAGGTTTTGGAAATGTTTAAAAATGGATACTAAAAGCCACACATTTACACAGTGGTTAAGAATCTGCCTGCCAACGCAGGGGACACAAGTTCGAGTCCTGGTCCGGGAAGATCCCACGTGCCGCGAAGCAACTAAGCCCGTGCGCCACAGCTACTGAGCCCGCGAGCTACAACTACTGAAACCCATGTGCCACAACTACTGAAGCCCATGCGCCTAGAGCCCATGCTCTGCAACAAGAGAAGCCACAGCAATGAGAAGCCCACGCACCGCAACGAAGAGTAGCCCCTGCTCGCTGCAACTAGAGAAAGCCCATGTGCAGCAACAAAGACCCAACTCAGCCACAAATAAATAAATAAAATTTTAAAATAAATAAATAAAATAAAAGGCACACATTTAAAAGTTTAGGTATTGGCTATGTCCTATTTATAAAACTTACAAAGGGGCTTAATTTCCTATAAGGCAGTTCTGCAGTCCAGACTCACTCTAATATGTTTAGAACATGTTTTGGTTTTTTGGTTGGTCTTTGTTGGTTTGTTTTTTGGCTGCACTGTGCCATGCAGCTTGTGGGATCTCAGTTCCCTGACCTGGGCCACAGCAGTGGAAGTGCTGAATCCTAACCACTGGACCACCAGGGCACTCCCTAGAACATGTTTTTATGAGAGATGACAGCAAAGAGACAAAATTTAGCATGAAGGAAAGCAAAAAGTAAAAGGAGCTTATCTATATGACCAAGCTAATTACAAATCTGTTTTTGATTTATTCAGTCCTATTGAGATTCAGCTGTGGATACTCTGTTATAAAGCCAGAACCTGTAGGAAGAAAATACAGAAAAGCAAGGCAGATTTTAGATTTCATGATCAGGAAAAGAAGCAGTGGGTCTAAAGAGCTGTTCTTCCTTACTGCTGTTACTGCATTTATTTAAACAAATCAAAAAGTGGGAAACCCTATAAAAGTTGTTGGTCTTCTGCATGTCACGCTTATACAGCACCCACTAATAGCCCCTGGTTTAATGTATGTCTAGAAGGTGTATTTTGTTTTGTTCTGTTCTCTTTGTTTTCAAAGAACATGTGATAGGGGAATTCAATTAATTCACACCCTGTCCCCACTGTGGTTCTGTCACTGCAAAACCATTGGCCTGGTGAACCAAAGAAATTTTATTTTCTCATTTATGGGGTAACATACTTAATTATCAGGATCCTTAAATTCTGTCCTTGATTTCATGGATTTGAAATGCGACTTTGGGTTTTGTATTTCCCCCTTGTAAGTTAGAATGAAGACCTTCTTTTTCTTCTAAAAAGTGTGAGAATTTCTTGACTACTGTGGTGTGTCTCACCCGACTCTCCTATATCCAGTCATCTCCCCTTAAATGTCTGATATAGCATCACCCATCACCCATGTCTACACCGCTGTCAGCAGAGGCCCTGGAGCCCGGCAATAGTGTGAAGGATGCTCCAGAGTTGTGCAATGCGGTGGCCCCATCAACCTGTCCAAAACAAACTTTGGATTCCCCAAAGTTTATCCTTTATCATGCCCCATTCCAAACTGCAATTCCTGCCATCTGTGAATGGCAGTCCTTTTTAACCCAGTTGTTGTGGCCAAAAATGTGGGGCACCCAGGACTTACTTTTCCCTTATGCCCCATCTTCTGTCTAATGTCAAGTCCTGTCGGCTCCCCCTTCAGTAACTGTTCTGAATCCAAACACTTCTCACCACATCCAGTCTCTCATCATCTCTCATCTGGAGGACTGTCCTAAGCCTTTTATTTTTAATTCATCTCTGCTTCCAGGCTTGCCCCATGGTCCGTGATCCAGCTCCCCATCTCTGTCTCCACCACTAGCTCATCCTTAGGCAGGTGGTCCCCATCCTCCTGCCTGGTCCCCCTGCACCTCCTGCCCCCATTCAGGCCATTCTCCATACAGCAGCCAGCGCAACCTTGCAGTAGTGCAAATCAGACCATGTCCCTTCCCTTCTTAAAATTTCCAGTAGCTTTCCATTGTGCTCGTGTGGCTTGGGAGGCTGTCCACGGTCTAGCCCTTGCCTTCTTCTTCTGCCTTCTCCTTCCCCTCAGTCTAATTGCACTGGCTTCTAGCTTTTCCTTGGATACACCAAGCCCTTTCCCACTTCAAAGCATCTGCATTAGCTGTTCCTGCTGCGTGGAAGGGTGTTTCCGAGAACTTTGCAATTTCACTCCTACAGTTTATTCAAGTCTCTGCTCAAGCATCCTCCCAGACCGCCCTATCTAAATGCTGCCTGCACCCACACCCATTCCTCTTTAGTTCCTTACCCTCTTTCTCTTACTGCTGTGTCCACTATTTCACTAGGAAAGGGGCTTTGTTTTATTCGCAAGTAAAGCAACATCCTGCACATGTGGGTGTGGAATTAACACCTGTCGAGTGAACGATTTGAGTTAGATTTTAAGATCTTTCAGCCCAAGGAAGGATTACTGTCCCGAAAGTTTCACCCATCAACCTCGCACTCTATCTAAAATCCTTATTAAGGGCGATTGTCCTTGTTTTGGTTTGGAAGAACAGTTTCATACCCTTGGAAGAGATCACATGAGGAATCTGAGTCATTTGCTGCTTAATACTGATCATCTGAAGATCCTTTCATCCTGAGTTAATCGGGATTCTTCAGAGGAATTAGAATTTTAAGGGATGTGAAAGAAGGGATCGTTTTGAAGAACAGTTTAAAAAAGACTACTGGAGTCTAGGTAAAAAGTGTGGATGTGGGGAATTCCCTGGCGGTCCAGTGGTTAGGACTCAGTGCTCGCACTGCCGAGGCCTGGGGTTCGGTCCCTGGTCGGGGAACTAGGATCCCACAAGCTGCACGGCAAAGCCAAGAAAAAAAAAAGTGTGAATGTGGGGAGAGTTCTGGGAAGTAAAAGCCAGCATGAGAATAAGAGGGTCGGTGGGGTAAGGGAGCAGCACAAGAGGGGATGAAGGAAACTTGGCCGGGGCTGCTGGACCTGGACCTGGACTGGGGGGGTGGGGATGGGGGCACTGTCCAGTGCCTGGATGGTCAGTGTTACGGGGGAAGTTAAATAACTGAAAACATGGCACGGGGAGGCAGGCATTTTTAGGAACTTTAAACAAGTTCATTGAGAAGATATTTTTATTATAAATGAATTTGGGGGAAACAGGCCTTACTGAAGAAAAGCAGAATGCAACTCCTGTCAGGAACGTTTCTGGGTTTATGGTTTGGGACTTCAGTGAGGTGACAGAATGCTCCCTTGAGCAGGTCTGAAGATGCTTCACAGTTTTCCTACACGGTCCACATAAAGATCTACACACACAGATTTATCGCTACGTTAATTAATCCTGAGTCAGGCTTAGAAGCTGCTAGTACTCAAACCCACCACACTGTAGGTTTTGAGGAAATTCAAATATTTGTCACAGACATATTATCTGGAAGCTCCTTTTCTCTTGGCCTTTTCAAGTTTTTGTGTTCCTTTGTTTTCATCTGTGGAATCTGAGTTTTATTTAAAATTCCAGACGGCTGACTGTCCTTAGCTGAGTGTTTATTCTTTTTAATTTTTTTTCCACTTTTTTTTTTGAAGTGGCTGTTCTCACATCAATGCCATATTTTGCTTTTTTAAATGTAGTTTCAAAAATTAATGATATAGGGGCTTCCCTGGTGGCACAGTGGTTGAGAGTCCACCTGCCGATGCAGGGGACGCGGGTTCGTGCCCCGGTCCGGGAAGATCCCACATGCCGCGGAGCGGCTGGACCCGTGAGCCATGGCCGCTGAGCCTGCGCGTCCGGAGCCTGTGCTCCGCAACGGGAGAGGCCACAGCAGTGAGAGGCCCACGTACTGCAAAAAAAAATTAAAAAAAATAAAAAAATAAAAATTAATGACATATTATATATATATAGTAAAATGAGCAGCTGTTGTACCTAATTTTAACATGTGAATAATAAACATTCTCACCATTTGTCTATTCAGCCTAAGTATGATTTCTTGCAGTGCAGTAAAATCTCCTTGGAAGCTTTGTCATTGTCATTTTGCTTTAAGTTAATGCTTGCCTATTTTAGGTACCCTGTGATTTTTTATCTCAGCTAACCCTGGTCCCCAGGAAATTTCTAAAAAATTTTTCAAGGCTGATTTTATTTGTATAGATTTTACCTGTATATTTTTAAGGTTCAACCAAAAAGTTGAAATGAAAGTAAGTTTAGCTGTCACCCCAGATACCATCAGGCATTTTTAAAAGGTCTATTATTATGTTTGAAGAGAAACTAAAGCATCTTATTACAGGAGAAAGCAAAGAGCATTTTTCTGGGTCTCTAGAGATGGCATTTCCTGTCTCTCCTCTGATAGGAGAAAAGAGCTGTGATGACTTCACTCCGTGGCTCCAAAAGAAGTGCTTATTATCTTTTTCTAGAGAACAATTCCTCTTTATTTAGAGCTTGGAGACACACTTTTTAGATCCACACTTGCTATCTGCCCAGAGAAGAAATGTTTGACCATTGTTTGTTAATAAACAACAAACACATCTGGCAAGCTGTTTGGTTTGTTTAACTTTGTAACTGTTAAGATAGCTTTTCCGATTAAAGGAAGGAAGATGGAGCTGGTTACAAAGGACCACTGCTATTTAGGTCATGGGATGCTCAGAACTGTCAGGAGGGCTTTTGTTCCATCCATTAGTTTCCTAAGGGATCAGGCAGCACAAGGTTCTTTTTGTGTGTTGTAGGCAAATCCATTTTAGAGGAACACATACTAGGCAAGAAAGACTGGAAGGAAAATCAGTGACACCTAGATTTTTTTTCTTAAGCTACATGAAATGCAATCACAGGTGTAGTTCTCAGATAATTGTTTCGGTCCCACCGAATTGTGTTGTCATGGAGTGTGTTGTGACAGGAGCCCTTCCTGGCAAAAAGCTCACCAGTAACGTCAAGCAAGGTCCACACCGTGCTTGAAAAATAAATTCAGGGGCTTCCCTGGTGGCTCAGTGGTTGAGAGTCCGCCTGCCGATGCAGGGGATGCGGGTTCGTGCCCCGGTCCAGGAAGATCCCACATGCCGCGGACCGGCTGGGCCCGTGAGCCGTGGCCGCTGAGCCTGCGCGTCCGGAGCCTGTGCTCCGCAACGGGAGAGGCCACAGTAGTGAGAGGCCCGCGGACCGCAAAAAAAATAAAAATAAATAAATAAATTCATATTTATTTTTGAACCTTGGAATGAAGAAGTGACAAGAGAGTTTACTATGTAGTAGATTTTCAGTAAAAATCATCCCTCGTGCTTCCAAAAACATGACCTTTTTTGGAACACTGTTGTCTTCAGAGAAGATTCCTTTGCTAGTAAAGCCCAGTCCACCTTTCCTGTGCTGTGTCCGTCACTTCTCCGTGTTCTTTGTGTGCGTTTCCTCTCCATCAGGACGGCCCTGGCTGTGAGGGAGCTTTCGTTTTGTGAAAACATTCATTTCAGAGCTGCTTTCGAGTTGGAGCGGAAGCTTAGAGCCCAGCTCTGAATTGGGTGCCGAGCTTTTCTTTTTCTTTTTGTGTCTGTCTTTGAATCTCGAAGTAAGATTTGGGGGAATGGAGGTATCTTTTCTGCAAACTGCAGAACACAGGGGACCTGCTTAGGAAATGGGGCTGGTCCTCTGGACTGTTTGGGACAATGACGAGGGCCTCTCAGGGCCGAGGGGCACAGCTGAGCCTTGGTCTCCCTCCTGAGCCTCCTGCCCCCACTCCCTCCCCAGGCCCTCCCTCCCTCCTTCCTTCCACCCTTCTTTAAAATGATTTATGTGGCTTTCAGAAAACCTGTACTTCCTCCAAAGCTCCCTAACTCTGCTCTCAGCTTACCTTACTCCTCCCGAAGCCCAATCCTTTCTTGCTTGTTTATTCCTACCTTCGACTCCATCTCTTTTCGGTCCTATCCCTGTGTCTATTATGAGACTTGAAAAATGAAGCCCCACGGGGCTCCTCTAGACCAAAACATTGCTAGATGGATAAACCTTGCTGTCAAGAGGCGCTTAAAATGGGGAAACATGACCTCAGAAGAGAGACAAGAAAACATTCCCTTATAAAGGAGCACTGTTCTTAAAAAAAAAAAAAAAAATCTGATTTTGTCTCCTCCTCCCTGGCCTCCCAGGAGTCAGATACCTTTTGTGACTTGGCTAAGCCATAGGCGCTGACGACTGAGAGAGAAGGCTCTGAGGCTGTACCGAGGGGACCTCTCCGTGCCTGTCCCCCTTTCACCGTGCCTTCTCTACAGCACACCCTTCCCAGCCGTGCTTACCTCGGTGGCCAGAAAACAGACAGCACATTCAAGCCTAGTCACTGAGGGAAGGCCATTTATTAAAAGGAGCATTTACCACTTGTGGAAAGGGCTCAGGAAAAGCAGTAAAGGATGGAGCGGTACCCCCAGGCTAATCATGGTGGGGAGCTGCCGTGGCCCTGGGTCTCAAAGGGCAAGGCAGCCTTGTAGGAACTTCAGAGATCAGCTGCAGGGGTGCTGCCTGACCGGAGCTGTGGCCTTTGGTCAAAGGACCTGGCCAGCCCCTGGCATCCTAGAGAGGGAAAGCTGCAGATGGAAATTCACACCCTCTGATATGGCAGAACCCTCTCCGTGGCAAATCTAACAGAGCCAGAGGGCAAGGGCTTCTGTTCACGTAGTCCATGCAAGTCTGAACAACCTTGGAATCACTTGGACCCCTCCGTATCTCACAGCCCACATCTGATCTGATTTGCCAGCAAATCCTAGTTGTTTTCCTTATCAAAGGACACCCAGAATCTGAGCCTCTGTCACCACCTGCACTGCTACCCCATGGTCCAAGTCTCCATCATTTCCAGGGTTGGAGAGAGACTCCCACCTGGAACTTTGCTTTACGGCATCTACAGATGCCCCGCTCATTCATACTAAAAACCTACGAGACCCTGCACAGGCTGCCCCTTTCTTCTCTGACCCCATCTCCTCATATTCTTGAGGCTCACTTTGGTCTGGCCCTCTGGTGTCCTTGATGGTCAACACCAAGCACATACCTGCCTCAGGGCCTTTGCTGATGGCAGGGAGATGAATTTTAAGTTTTAAGAAAATCTAAGTAATGGAAACATCTATCCACACAAAACTTATACAAATGTTCGCAGCTGCATTATTCATAATAGCCCCAAACTGGGAACAACCAAATGCCCATTAGCTGGTGAATGGACCAACAAAATGTGGTATAGTCACCCAAAGAAATATCACGCCACAGTAAAAAGGAATAAAGTACTGATACACATGATCATGTGGATAAACCTTGAAAACATTAGGCTAAGTGAACATTATGAAATAATGAAGGCATGATGTCAGTCACAAAAGACATCATATTGTACGATTCCATTCATATGAAACTTCCAGAATAAGCAAATCTATACAGACAGGAAGTGGTGTGGTGGTTGCCTAGGGCTGGGGAGGATGGTGGGTGACAGCTAAGAGGTACAACCTTTCTTTTTGGGGTGATAAAAATGTTCTAAAATTGACTGGTGAGGGTTGCCTATTTTGTGACTATACTAAAATCCATTGAATTGAACAATGTCAATGGGTGAATCCTTTGGTATATGAATTACATCTCAAAGCAATTAAAAATAAAGATCAAAGTGATTGCCATCTTAATAAAGCATTCCTGTCATTTTTACAAGTGGTGTATGTAAGTCTTAGCATTCAGTATTATTATAGCTAAAGTTTGAAAGTGAACTCTTGACTATTACTGTTTTCATTTCCCGTTTATTTTTTAACTCTTAAATTTCTCTGGCATGCACATGCTAGATATTCAATATTTAAATATCATTGAAGTGGATGAATTTTTCTTTTCTCAAGTGTTAATATGAGAAGGAGGGAGTACTAATTATGGGTGTGTTCCCCCCTCCAGCACTTTCATGACGGACGGAAAGCACAGCAGCACATAGAGACTTGCTGGAAGCAATTAGAATCAGTAAGTGAAAACCCAACCGCTCAAGAAATGTCTTTATAGATTTTCTCGTTTGAATTTAACTTAAGCTTGAATCAACCAGTAAGTACAAAACAGAGACACTATTTATTGTCCTTAGAGATTTTTATAATTTGAATTTAACTGGTTTCTAGAAATCATTACTGAAAGTAAAATGTTAAGCCCAAAAGAGTTCAAGCAGAGTCTTTTTCTAAAAATCATATGGAAAGAACAAAGATTAGACAGTTTGGATGGAAATAAATGTGGATTTTAAAATAACTTCCTGAAATGATGACACGGAACAAATCAGTTTGCAGAAGAAAGCTTTCGGGGTGAGGGGGGCGGATGTCGATAAAATTACATCTTCTCATGAGAATCTCATGGTTTCATTAAAAATTACTTTCCCCACCACCATCTTCCTCTGCTTTTAGAGTAAAAGACGTTTTGAGCGGGACTGCAAAGAGGCTGACCGAGCCCAGCAGTACTTTGAGAAAATGGATGCTGACATAAATGTTACAAAAGCAGATGTTGAAAAGGTAAGGTGAAAGTGAGGGTTTTTCTTTCATTTCCCTTTTTAATGTTCATCACGTACCTTCCCAGGCTGCTGGTCCCCAAGTTCTCCTTTCTGCAGCAACCACAAAAGGCTACTTAACCTGGGATCATTTTCGTTTTGTGTCAACAGAGGGATGTTGGCGGTGGGGTGGCAGGGCAAGAATCTAAAATTTGGGGAATCTTTGGTGTTATGATTTGAGCAGTTTGTTGATTTATTTAGTCATCAGGATGATACCACGGAGACTTAGACCATGAACATACCTTAGGGGGTGGTTTCCGCAGTCTGTGGTTCTCTCATAATGGCTTTTCAAAGAAAATGTCAACCTCTTAAAAGCTGGAGCAGACTGTCCAGTGCCATCTGGAAGAGCTCGGCCGCTTACAGTGCTTCTGTTAAAAAGGTAAAGAGAGGGCTTCCCTGGTGGTGCAGTGGTTGCGAGTCCGCCTGCCGATGCAGGGGACGCGGGTTCGTGCCCCGGTCCGGGAAGATCCCACATGCCGTGGAGCGGCTGGGCCCGTGAGCCATGGCCGCTGAGCCTGCATGTCCGGAGCCTGTGCTCCGCAACGGGAGAGGCCACAACAGTGAGAGGCCCGCGTACCGCAAAAAAAAAAAAAAGATTCATTCAGGTTGATAACAGGTTGTACTTGAAGGCTTGCATTGGAAAGTCCTCCCAAAAGCTTTTCCCAAAATGGACTTGTATTGGCAATTAGGAATATTATTATAAAGCTTGTACTGTGTCTTCCTGCGGTTCCCTCTGTGTTTTCTCCCTGGAAGTTAAAGTTTCTTTTTATAAAAGTCATCAATGTTAGTGTAAACAAAACTAGGCTGTTAAATAACAGTATTCATTCGTGACTACCCAGGGCTATTTTGGCATTCACAGACTCATGCTTTACGTGGGGAAAAACCCTGCTTTTTCATAGATTTCTTTCACTTTTGCCAGATTATTTGGAGTTGAATTTGCTCAGAAAATAGTGTGAATTAGTTATTTATTGCCCAATTCTGCCAAATTCCTTGCTTAAAGCCTAGGTATATATTAGCATGCCTTCCTCTAAAATTATCTAATATATTAGAAAACACATTCTTAATGTCTATATTTGATCTTGAGTGGAGATATTTACTTTACCAAAAGATATATTAATTTGCTGGTAAAGTTACCATAAACTTCTATAAATTTGTTATAAGTTCTCATAAAATATTAATTCCCCGAAGTATTTAATATGTTATTCCATTAAAATAGATTAACCCAAAGTTTATCAAAAAACATTTGGGGTTAAAGGAGGTAAAATCAGTATATGTGTCCCAGAAACATGCCTGGTACAAAGGTATGCATTCTGTAGCAAATATTTTATTACCCTAAATGTAAAATTGGAGTGATTTTTATTTATTGAAACTCTTTTTAAAAGGCATTACTATTATGACCTTTTCTTAGGAAAAAAGCTATCTATCCTTGCTCATTGTAGAAATACCTGAAAATACAACCAAATGAAGTGGGAGAAAAAAATGAAAACATCCAACTATGGTTAATAAAATACCTTGCAGAGCCTCCACCATTCCTTCCTGGTCTCTAAACAAAGCTATTTTACTTTTTTTTTTTTTTTTTTTGGCCGTGCCGCGTGGCTTGCAAGATCTTAGTTCCCTGACCAGGGATCGAACCCATCCCCCCTGAAGGGGAAGCACAGGGTCCTAACCCCTAAACTGCCAGGGAATTCCCCCAGAGCCTTTTTTTTTTTTTTTTTTTTTTTAGGTGGTACGCAGGCCTCTCACAGCTGCGGCCCCGTTGCGGAGCACAGGCTCTGGACGCACAGGCCCAGCGGCCATGGTTCACGGGCCCAGCCGCTCCGCGGCATGCGGGATCCTCCCGGACTGGGGTGCGAACCCGTGTCCCCTGCATCAGCAGGCGAACTCTCAATCACTGCGCCACCAGGGAAGCCCAAGAAGTTTTTTTTTTAAAGCTTGACTTAATATTGAACATCATCAAATACCTTTTCTGCTTCCTTTAATCCATTAACGGGTAGATTACATTATTAAATTTTCTTGTATTGAACCAAATTAGCGTTCCTCGGACGAATATAACTAGGTTATGATGTATTTTTTTTTATACAGAGCTGAATTTATTTTGTTAACATTTTAAGATTTCGCATCTATAGTCATTGAAATTGATCTGTAATTTTTCTTTCTTGGCTGTTCTAGTTTGCTTTACTTCTTTTTAGTTTTGGAGTGTTGCTCTTTATTCTCTGGATACTATATGTGAGATGAAATTAACTGTTCCTTAAATATTTTGTAATACTTTATTGTGGGAGAGTTTCTAACTACTGATCCAATTCCTTTATTGTCTTTTTCTTTGGTTTATCCTGGTATGTTATATTTTTCTAGAAATATATCCATCTCATCCCAAGTTTTCAAACTTAGTGGCCCAAAGTTGCCCAAAATATTCTCTCATCTTAATTTTTTGCTGCATATATTGTGTGTCCCCCTTATTTATTCCTAATATTATTTATTTATACTTTTTGGGAAGGGCCTATTTTTTTTTTTAATCAATTCTTATTTATTTATTTATTTATTTGGCTGCATTTGGTCTTAAATGTGGCACCCGGGGTCATCATTGTGGCATGCGGGATCTTTCGATGCAGCGCAGGTTTCTCTCTAGTTGTGGCACGTGAGCTCCAGAGTGCACAGGCTCAGTAGTTGCGGCGTGCAGGATTAGTTGCCCCACAGCATGTGGGATCTTAGTTCCCTGACCAGAGATCGAACCCACGTCCCCTGAATTGGAAGGCGATTCTTAACCACTGAACCACCAGCGAAGTCCCAGGAAGGGTCTGTTTTGTTTTGTTTTAATAATGTATATATTCTTTAATTTTTATTTATTTATTTATGTTTGGCTGTGTTGGGTATTTGCTGCTGCGCGCGGTCCTTCTCTAGCTGCGGTGAGTGACGGATACTTCTCTTTGCGGTGCGCTGGCTTCTTATTGTGGTGGCTTCTCTTTGTTGCAGAGCACGGGCTCTAGGTGCATGGGCTTCAGTAGTTGCGGCACATGGGCTCAGCAGCTGTGGCTCACGGGCTCCAGAGCACAGGCTCAGTAGCTGTGGCACACGGGCCTAGTCGCTCCACAGCATGTGGGATCTTCCCCGACCAGGGCTCGAACCCATGTCCCCTGCACCAGCAGGCAGACTCCCAACCACTGTGCCACCAGGGAATTCCGAGGGTCTGTTTTTTTTCTTTTTTTTTTTTTTTGCGGTACACGGGCCTCTCGCTGTTGTGGCCTCTCCCGTTGCGGAGCACAGGCTCCGGACGTGCAGGCTCAGCGGCCATGGCTCAAGGGCCCAGCCGCTCCGCGGCATGTGGGATCTTCCCAGACCAGGGCACGAACCCGTGTCCCCTGCATCGGCAGGCGGACTCTCAACCACTTTGCCACCAGGGAAGCCCATGTTTTTGTTTTGTTTTGTTTTGTTGCGGTATGCGGGTCTCTCACTGTTGTGGCCTCTCCCATTGCGGAGCACAGGCTCCGGACGCGCTAGCTCAGCGGCCATGGCTCACGGGCCCAGCCGTGGGATCTTCCCAGACGAGGGCACGAACCCACGTCCCCTGCATCGGCAGGCGGACTCCCAACCACTGCGCCACCAGGGAAGCCCTTCTTGTCTTTTTGTCTGTAAAATAAGGGTGACTTTCTTTATCTTCCTTTTGATTCATTGGGCTTATTGCCTCCAGATTGGTATTTTCTGATGCTTGCCTATTCCTCATTCTATTGTTTCCATTGGAACTCTGATTATAAGGCATTAGTTAAAATATCTACTCTATCCTCCATGCCTATTAAGCTATATTTGTATTTTTTATCTCTTTGTCTCTCTCTTTGCTGTGTTCCATGTAATTCCTTTAGATATAACTTTTATTTCAGTAATTCTCTCTTAAGCTGTGTCTAATCTGTGGTTTAACATGTCCATTGATTTTCTAATTTCAGTTGTCACATTTTCATTTCTAGAAGGTCTTTATAGTTCTTTTTAAAATCTATATAGTCATTTGTTATTTTCTTGTTGCTTTGTCACACCCTTGTACCATATTTTACTTCTTTAAACATACTAAACACACTCACTTTATATTCTCTATTTGATTAATTTCAGTATCTACAATTTATGTGGGCCTGTTTCTTCAGTTTTTTGTGTCTGCTGACTTGTTTCCTCCTATATTTTTGTCCTTTCTTCTATAATGCCACAAATGCATTGCTGAAAAACTTTACGTTCTGCAAAAAAAAAAAAAAAAGCTGCTAAAAATAATGAACAGGACTTAGGGGAAAATAGGCTTAGAAATAGATCACTCAGTACTTACAGAACTTTGTAACCGGAGAACCAACAAAACAACAATCCTAGTAAAACAACTAGCATTTGAATTGAGTATCACAGCCCTTGTCCTTTAAGATGTAGGTCCTTCTGAGTATTAGGGCCTTAAGACACATAGGTCCTTGGAAGCATTCACTTTCAGCAAAATGAAAAATCTGATCCCAGATAAATACTTCCTGCACTTATCTGTTGTTCTGCCACAGGTGAAAATATCTTTCCAGATTTTGCATTCGTAGCTGTACCAGGTAGTTCAACAGAATGAGTATTGTAGCAGTTCTTGAAGCCACTGAAGCAGCCACTAGTTGCAATTCTGTAGATTTTTAGCCTTTTTCTTTCTTTTTTTTTTAAATTGAAGTATAATTGACGTACAATATTATATTAGTTTCAGGCGTATCAACAGAATGAGTATTGTAGCAGTTCCTGAAGCCACTGAAGCAGCCACTAGTTGCAATTCTGTAGATTTTTAGGCTTTTTCTTTCTTTTTTTTTAAATTGAAGTATAATTGACGTACGATATTATATTAGTTTCAGGCGTACTTAGCCTTTTTCTTAAAATCTGCATGACATTGCTAAGGCTTACCTGTGATTGCTTCCAAACATTAATTTACTGTGAAAAATTGCATATAGACTGGCAAGCCTTCTGTGTTATACCAACATCATTGCCTTATATTTCAGTCACATTAGAAAGTATGTCACAGCAGAAAAACATGTGAGATTCAAAACAGAGTGTGTGTGATAATAAATGTGCGTTTCTTGGAATTTCATCTCTGGCCTACATTTAAAGTGGGTCCTCCAGGGAGCTGGCATTACCTGGGGTCACTACCAGGCCAGGACTGCATCAATCTGAATTTCTAACTTAGGGTTGGGGATCCACACATGCTGTGTGAGTTCTAGTCCTTTGTGATTGAAAAATTTCCAGGATGACTTTTTAATTTTCCTCCCTCAGGTCAGATCCAAGGTAGTTAACTTAACAAACATGCAGTTGCTGGGTGCAGTTGCAGCTTTAGGTCTTTTGGAAGGTACTACCAAATTGAATTGCTCTCCTCAACTATTTTAATATTTCCAAGTATGTATTATTATTTCTTACACGTAGAGAGTCATTTTGTTATTTTTATGGAAGTACTATTTACCTCCTCCCTAAGGATGTGATAAATTACTGGATTTTAGCATCACAAATGTTGAAGCTCATAGAGCAATGTCTAAACATTGGAATTCTTAAGTTATTCTGCTTATGAGTATCACTTGAAGCACTGTAATTTCCCCAAAACAAACTGTGATTTGATTGTTATATCAGCTTTTGCATTATCAGCAGTGAAGCCTCTTGTCAGTAACAAGCTGAAAGGATGCAGTGTTTCAGTTCTTACGGATACTTAATGTAATTTCCCATTTTGACTTCTAATAGCCTTCAGATCTAATATAAATGTCTTTTCCTCCAGTTTCTGCCCATGATTAAATTATCCAATTGTATTCAAGATCACTCCCCCTCCTTTTTCCAGCAGTCAGCCCCATGACACTTGGAATGCCATGCCTGTGTTTACAAAGACATTGTAGCTGCTCCCACCATGAGTAGGATGGACTTTCCTAAACTACGCTTGTGTTTGATGACACAGCTCATGGGAACTATATGTGCATGCATCTTCTAAGCTGCGTAGGATCTGGGTAGAAGCCTGATTTTCTTCTTCTCCTTTTGGGAAATTAAATGTTCCGCAGAGGGATTTGCTCTGTGTTCAAATTGCCTAAATCTGCTCGAGTCCACGTTTTTGCTTTGTGTTCAGCATCAGTGTGTGGTCAGATGTTTAGTCATTTGCTTACAAGAGGGTATTTGTTAGCCTTGAGGCACCCAGTTTAACTAAATGTAAATTTATACGTTGAAAGTAGACATAAGAAAAAAAAACTGACAGTTTTACCTCTGGGCCAGTGAATATATTTGGATGTTGTGAGGATGCCATGTGCCTTAGAAGAATAATGGGGAAAGAAAATAAGTTCAGTGGAATGGTTTTTATGCCACTGTCAGAAAGCTTTGGATTTGAAGACTTGGAATGAGATGTAGTGATTTGAAATTAGTGAAGCTGTCTATCTCAAAGAACCAATAGAGGTTGGAATAGGTCATCTCATGGCTCGTGACCCATATGCTCAAGCTGAAGGTAAAACCAGACTTTTTTCCTCCTTTTTAAGGAGATGGAAAAGATAGTCCTTACTATCTGTCTTGTAATATTGAGCAGTTGAAGGACTGCAAGGGAACATAGAAAAATCAAACCATATTATGTCTTACTCAAATATAGGAGTCTCTTGTAAAAAAATTAAAGCACTGATGATAAGGTGGAAGTATTCTCTGCTGTCCAGCCCTCCACCTCCCAGACCCTCCTCAGAGATGGTCACTCTCACCATTGGTATGTGTCCTTATAGACCTTTTAAAATAGGTTCTTATTGAGGTGTAATTTACATACCATAATGTGGCCACACGTTACATGAACAGCTCAATGAGTTTTTGAGATGTTTCCTGTTTCTTAAGGTAGGACTGTATTGCTATAAACGTCCCTCTTAGAACTGCTTTTGCTGCATCCCATAGGTTTTGGGTCGTCGTGTCTGCATTGTCATTTGTTTCTAGGTATTTTTTTATTTCCTCTTTGATTTCTTCAGTGATCACTTCGTTATTAAGTAGTGTATTGTTTAGCCTCCATGTGTTTGTATTTTTTACAGATCTTTTCCTGTAATTGATATCTAGTCTCATAGC
>RJWK010046008.1:0-17777 GCA_004363435.1 Platanista minor | reverse complement strand
AGGGGGCACATTAGCAGGTTCTGGGGTATAGGACGTGGGTGTCACTGGGGGCGTTATTCAGCCGCCACCGCCGGGGCAGGCATGTGGCGGGGCCTGGTCTGGGGCCGCGTTCTCTGCTCGGTGCTCACCGCGCTGCCCCTTCCCCCAGCCCAATGACCCTGTCACCAACATCTGCCAAGCAGCCGACAAACAGCTCTTCACCCTGGTGGAGTGGGCCAAGCGTATCCCGCACTTCTCCGAGCTGCCCCTGGACGACCAGGTCATCCTGCTGCGGGCAGGTGAGTGGCCGGGCCTGGCGGGGGCTTTGGAGCCCCGCGGGTGGGACACGGCCTTCCTCCTGCTGTGTGAGGCTGCAGGGGTAGGGGCATGGGCCGGGGCTTCTGCTCCAGCACTGCCCACCCCAGCCTGGGTTTTCCTCCCCTCCCTCATAAGGAGGGATTCAGTTTGGGGGTCTCTCCTAGTGGCATTCAGAGGGGTGAAGGGCCGTCTGGGGGACCTGTGGAGGGGTAGGGGTGAGCATGTCCAGCAAGGGCTGCCCTTGGGGGTCTGTGTGTTCTGCCTTCTCCCCCCACCGAGGCCGCAGCCCCTTTCCCGGCCTGGGCTTGCGATGCGCGAAGCTAGTGCACAAACAGCTCGCTCGGTGCTCAGCACACACCCCACGGCCGAACAGGTTGTGAGGGAGATCCTGGGACCCGGGGGCGGGCGGGGGTGAGGGGATGGGAGCAGCAGCTTTGGAGTCCCGACGAGGCAGCCGCCCGCCCTCCAGGCCGTTCTCTCCTCTGGAAAGTGGGCATGACGGCCGTGCCACGTGGAAGCCGGTTTCTGCTGGGACACTGGGGTCCTTGGCGCAAAGCTCCTGCCAGAGAGACAGTAGGGACGGGCCAGCTGGGAGGTGCTGGGCGGGAGCCCCGCCCCACCGGTCCATACGTGCGCACTGGGCCCTGTGGTGTGCACCTGCTGACCTGCGTGCTCTGGGCCTGTGCTGGGAACCGCAGGAGCAATCGGGCCAGCCCAGCACCTGCCGGGCCCACTCTTGGGGCAGGAGGACAGGTGGCAGCAGGGTCAGAGGTAGAAAGGGGCTGGCCAGGCCTCTGTGGGGGATGGGAGGGAGAGACGCAGAGTGATCGCAGAGCGGCAGCGTAGGGCAGGCGCTGGGGGGCTGGTCCTGCCCCTCGCAGAGCTCTGGTCCTTGGCCCTGGTGTTTGGCCAGCGGGGTGTCCCTCTGCGCTGAACCTGGGGGCGGGGAGAGCCCGTGTCTAGAGGAGTTTTCACTCTGGGGCACAAAACCCAACACCCAGAGCTGTCAGACCTGCAGGGTTGGGAAAGTCTGGGACCAGGGATTGGAGGGCATTCTGATTCACTGACCAGGCAGCCCCTTCCTCTCCCTGGGCCTCAATTTTCCTCTGTATAAAATGGGGCCAATAGTTGCTTTTTAGGGTTGAATCAGGATTAAATGGGATGATCCTTGTGATACTGGCAGCCACCAGCCCCAGAACCTTCAGGGCACTCGGAAGTGGTGGCTGTGATGGTCACTGGTGACAGTCTTGTGGGATGATTCATGCTGTTCAGGTTATAGGGTCATCGAAACACTTGCTCACAGAATCGTTTCCATTCCTCTTTGTAGCCCTTTCACCTACTCTGTGTGCGCCAGGGCCTCGTGTAGAGAGAGCGGCAAGTTGGCCTTTGGCTCTAAACACACCTTGTTTCAGCTCAATAATTCACTGTTTTGTGGCATCCACAAAACGTCAGTCTCTGGGAGTTTGCCGTGGGGGCCAGACTGGAGGCAGCTGCTCCGGGGCCGCCTAGAGATGGTCCTGGGAGCTCCCTTGTGCTCCGTGGCACAAGTGTCTGGCACTTGCAGAGAGAGACTTCCCTGGCACCCTAGTTTTGGAGCCTGGGTTAAACTACGCTACAGGACACGCACGCTCTGTGCAGGACTTCTCAGGGCCTTTACTGCACGCACTGCAGAGGCATCTCCCAAACGTCCGTGCTTGGGAACTTCCTTTCTGGGGAACGGTCATGGGCTCGGGGTTTCATGGAGCCCACTTTGGGAACCGTGGCTTGGGAGGGTGAGAGCTGCCTCTGGGGGGCCCAACGGGGGTCGGGGCCCGGGCGGCCCGGGGGTCTGGAGACAGCAGTGACCGTGTGCTCTCCCCGCCGCAGGCTGGAACGAGCTGCTCATCGCCTCCTTCTCCCACCGCTCCATAGCTGTGAAGGACGGGATCCTCCTGGCCACCGGGCTGCACGTCCACCGCAATAGCGCCCACAGCGCGGGGGTGGGCGCCATCTTTGACAGGTGGGGGCCCAGCCCACGGCCGTGACTTGCTTTGGCCTTTGTCCTGTTCATGAAGGTTACACTTGGCGGAGATACAGAGAAGTGCAAGGACTAAGGTTAAAATCCCTCCGGGGATACCCGACAGCTGCCGCTGACGTTTTTGGTTTACTTTTCTCCAAATAGGTTTTAAAGTCCTGCCCGTGGGAAGGAAAGCTGCCCTATTTTTAATGCAAAGGTAGATTGTGCCGTAGATACCATTCCGTGGTGCTGTTATGTCGGATGCGGCAGAGACTCTTCCGAGCCGAGACTAAAGCATCGCAGCGCCTGTGAGCCCGCGCGCACCCTGTCCCCGGGTGCCCGGCTGCATCTCAGCACTGCTTCTGGCGTGTCCCCGGTGGAGACACCGCTCTCTGCCCCTCGGCCCCTTCTCGGCACACGGCCAGGGGGCCAGTGCTGGGTGGTGGGCAGGGGGCTCCATTCAAGCACCTCCAGAATCATGGCCCACCTGTGCTGCACCAGGCGGGGCGGACAGGAGCTGCTCGTTCCTGTCTCTGGGCCTTGCCTAAGAGCCCAGAGGAAGGACCTGGGGACCTGGGTGTCAGCTCAGCCAGCCGGAGTGGGAAGGCAGGGGAGGGGCATCCCTGGGTCCCTCGGGTGGGGGGCACGGCACAGGAGTGGTGAGTGGGAAGGAGCGGGTGGCAGGGGTTGGGGGGTGAGGATGGTGGTGGGAGGGGTCCCAGGCAAGCCCCCGAGTACAGGAGACTTGAAGTCAGAGGGGAGCAGCAGAAGCCCCTACTGTAGCCCCCCGGGGATAAATGTGGGAGCCGTGCTGCCCCGTGGGACAGCTCAGGTAGAACAGAGGGGCACCGCGTACTGTGGGCAAACACTGGTTTAGACAGTGTAGGGATGTGTCTTTGCCACAGGACGTTTCAGGGCCTTTTAACAAGCTCGCGTACAGAGAAGTGCCACCAAAAGGGGCTGTGGAGTGCGGGGTTTATCGCCCGCAGACGGCTTCTTTGGAGAGCACGTCCCCCTGGGGGGATGTTTAGAAGTGCAGCCCCAGTCACGCACCCAGCTGACAGTTCTGTGGTTCCAGCTGCTAGAGAGGTGACGGTGATGGGAATGTAATGAGTGGCTGGTGACGGGAAGTGGAACAGAGCCTGCCCCGGCTGCAAGGAAGGAGCCAGGAAGCCAGGAGCTGGGGAAATGCCTTCCCGCGGGAGGACTCAAGGGAGTGGCAGGAACGGGTCGCTCAGTGAGGCCGCCGTGTCTGGTCTGCAGCCCCGTGGGGGCGTGTGGCAGTGGGCTTTGCCCCAGTCGTGCGGGTCACGAGGTTCCTCTTTAGTCTCTGGCCCCCCAGGATAAAATCCCATGCGCAGACCTTCTTGAGGAAGAGGCGTGGAGCCCCCGGGGCGGGATGGGACAGGCTGGGTGTGGGGACTGTCCCGCGCTGTCTGGGCAGCTCCCCCGGTCTCCTGGCTCTTCTCAGCTGCCCTCCAGGCCCGCACCGGGCTTCCCGAGTCCTTTGGGTTTTTCTGGCAGGCCCTGTGAGGGGCACGGTCTGACTTTGGACGTCAGCATTTGCCTGCTTCCCCCGCAGGGTGCTGACGGAGCTGGTGTCCAAGATGCGGGACATGCAGATGGACAAGACGGAGCTGGGCTGCCTGCGCGCCATCGTCCTCTTCAACCCCGGTACTGCCTTCCCACCGCCTGACCTGCTGTCCAGGCCTGGGTGTCAGCCCACCAGGGGGACTAGAGTCCCCGGGCTCTCTTCCCAGCCCCACTGCTCCCTGGCGCTGCAGCGTCGGCGACCTGCCCCTTCTCCGAGACTCGGTGTCTCTCTTACGATGGGGGCACAGCCGTGCCACCTTCTTCCCAAGGCCCTTGTGAAGGTCGGACGAGGCTTGCGCAGCCGAGCTCATCCTCTGTGGTTTGGTGAGGCCTCTGGCCGGGCCTTTGGGCGCTGTGTCCAAAGCAAGGCCCCACTCGCACCGGCATCCTGGGCTCCAGAGGAGACGGCCTCTTCGCGTGCTTCTGCTGCCGAAGTTCTGGAGCCCGGATGTTTTGGGGGTGGACGGGGGACACCGGGGGCAGGTTTGGGGCTGCTGTGGTCTTTGAGGGGGAGTGACAGGGAGCCGACCAGGCGGTGGGAGGATGGGACGGCCCTAGGGGTCACGGGCCCTGGCTCCTTGCCCTGCATCAGCTCCAGTGCTAAGGGCCGGGCTGGGGTGGAGATGGAGTCTGCTCATGGGGACAGCCCATTGCCAGGGACGTGTGTTCCCCAGGTCTGTGCTCGAGCCCGTGACCCTGCCAGCATGGGAGGCTGAGCCACGTGTCTCGGCCCTGCCTGGCGGGATCCCCATTGAAGTCGTGCGTGGCTTGGCTCCTGCCGCTGGTTCACCTGTTGGGGCCCAGGCGTGGGGTTGCTGGGGACAGAAGGGAGATGTCCAGAGCTGGCAGAGCCCCAGGGCCTGGGGGAGCCCAGTTGCAGAGGAGCCTGGCATGTTCCCAAGGTGCCCAGGACCCCAGGCCACCATGGCATTCACACTGGGCCACAGTGCTCCTACTGGGACATCAGGCAGCCAGGGCAGGGCCGGTTTGGGACCCCGGGTCTGGGATTCACAGGCCAACCGACAGCAGTCCTGTTCCATGGCTAAGTCCCCAGAGGCTGCGTCAGCTTCAGACCAGCAGCAGGGAGGCTCTAGCCTCTGCCCCCTGAGCCACTAGGAATGGACCATGACTGGCTGGGGCCAGACTCAGGGCTGTGTGAGCCCAAATCTAGATGCCCAGTGGTGACTGCTGTCCCGCGGCAGTGGGGAGAGAGAGAGAGAGAGGCTCGTCCAATGTCAGCTTGCTGGGTAACCTCAGGAGATGAAGCAGCACAGGGGGCTTATTAGCAAAGCTTGGCCCGGCCGGAGGGCTCTCAGTGCCTCAGAGAGGCCTGTGACAGCTCACCAAGCTGAGCCGGGGCGGCCTGTGCTTCTCAGCCTCACCCCTGGGTCCTGGGGGTTTTGGCGACCCTGGTCCTGGGTATCTCCGTCCACAGGCAGAGCCTTCCAGACTGGGCTCCTGCCGCCAGGGTCCCAGGGCTCAGGATGGCTTCAGGGCCCCCCATAGCGTGGGTCTGGCTGTTTCAAGTAGAAGAGGGTTTGGAGCCTTCATCTGGCTCGAAGGGGCTGAGACCCAATGTAGCAGAGGCCTCTGGAGTCAACCCGGTTGCCATGGTAACCAGTAGCCGCCCGGGGGCCGGCCCATCCCACTTTACAGATGGGGCAGCTGAATGGCAGGCAGTCAGGGGACTGGCCCAAGTTCAAGTGGCCAGCAAGCAAGCAGCAGGGCCAGGGCTTGAGCGCAGGGCAGCCTCGCCTGAGTGGGGGCTCTGAGTCCCTGGGGCAGGTTCCCTGGGCCGGGCTCTTACCTGCGGCTCCTGTTCCCTCACAGACTCCAAGGGGCTCTCAAACCCGGCCGAGGTGGAGGCGCTTCGCGAGAAGGTCTACGCGTCCCTGGAGGCGTACTGCAAACACAAGTACCCCGAGCAGCCAGGAAGGTGAGTCTCGGCCCAGCCTCTGCCTGGACGGACCTCGGGGTCTCTTTGCAGACCCCCTGCCTGGGACAGGACCCCGCCACCAGCCCTTCAGACACTCTTGTGAATTAGAAGGCGACACCCGGCCTTCATCCAGGGCAGTGGAGGATTGAGGTGCCCTCCCGGCCTCAGCAGGCGCGCTCTCCCGTTTTCTTGTAGCCCCACCAAAACGATGGGCCCAGCGCGGGCACACAGTAGGTGCTTGTCGCTGTAAAGCATGTAATCGAAGCCAGGGCTTGCCTCCGCCTGCCAAAGGGAACCGCTAGAGGCAGGGGCCTGGCGTGCTCACCCCTAGCAGGGAAGGACGCCGGCACATAGTAGGTGGTTTATAAGCGTACGCAGAGCAGACGGCCGTGGTCTGCAGACCTGCCCGCCTCTCCTGGCCTACTGTGGGCCCCAGAAGGGCTGGAATTGCTCCTTTCTGGGTCCGCAGTGCCGGGCGCGCCGTGGGTGTCCAGGAGAAGGGGAAGCATCAGTGGCTTCACGTCGTTCCAAATCTGTGGTCCTGATTCTACCCCCTCCCTCTGCCGCTGGCCGCCCTGGCGACTGGCACACACGGGCCACACAGGGTTAACTGTCTTGCTCAGCCTCATCTGGTTTGGTTTAGAGTGAAACTTCCCGGAGGAGGAGGAGGATGAGAGGAGGGGTGGCAGGCCCGCCTGTTTTTCCTGGCTTCCCGCCCTAGCCCATCTCGCCAGCTCAGCAGAAAACAGCTCGTTCTCTGGCCCTGTTCCAGCCTCTAAGCTGCGTTTCTGCCTTTAAAACGCGGGTGGTGTTGCAGCCAAGCACGGGGCTTTTCCCCTTGAAATACAGACACTGTTAATAATTAATGAGGCCCTGGGGCCCCTGGAGGGGCATGTGGAGAGACCAGGAAGCACGTGGGATGGGGACGGCATGGGGGGCAGATGTGGATGTCCCCGGAGGGGCATGTGGCCCCGTCGCAATTGTCCTTGGCAGTGGGGCCACTAAGCCTGGCTGGCGTCTCCCTTCCAAGAGGCTCCCAAAGTCTTCCCCTGTTCCTCCCCCACCCAGCATCGTCCCCAGAAACTCCCCGGGGGGTGGGCACGGCCCGAGGAGCCTCCTTCCCTCCCACCCGCCCTGTCTGGGCTTCAGGTGCCTCTGGCCGAGCTCTTTCTGGGGAAGGTGGGCGCTGGCGTGGGGCCCCCCAGAGGCTGGTCCTTGCTGAGACGGGCTTGCTGGCGCTCAGACCTGCTCCCAGCTCAGGAGCAGCTTCACCTTTGGCGCCCCTGCAGCCAGAGGCATTGCTGGTACTCAGATCTCTCCTCGTAGTCCTCCTTCCTGCTTCAAACCCTACCGTGGCTCCCTCTCGCACTGGAGAAAGCTCCCATGTTGTAGCTTCCCCACGAAGCCCTGTTCAGCCTGCCCCAGCCCCGCCGCTGTCTCGCCACTGGACCTTCATCCTGGATCTCCACCCTGGGGGTCTCCTGCCGTGGCAGCCTCAGGGGGATGGGGCAGTGAGCCTGGTCCCTTCCCCAGGGGGGCCGCCGGGCACCAGGACGGAGGGCGGGAGGGCGGCCCTCACGCGGCTCCTGTCCCGCAGGTTTGCCAAGTTGCTGCTTCGTCTGCCGGCCCTGCGCTCCATCGGCCTCAAGTGCCTGGAACACCTCTTTTTCTTCAAACTCATCGGGGACACACCCATCGACACCTTCCTCATGGAGATGCTGGAAGCCCCGCACCAAATGACTTAGGCCCGTGGCCCTGCCGGCGCTCTTCTCAGCCGAGCCGTCCCGCCCCTCCTCTGCCTGGCTGTTTGGACTTGGGGGCGTGGCCTGTCACTGCGAAGCCTGAGATGTGCTGCCGCCCTCGTTATCTTCAGTACTACTCGACTGGACCGGGCAGTGGCCATGCTGGGATGGCAGCCGGAGTGGCAGGAACTGGTGTGAGCCCCGGGGGAGCCCGGGCGGCTCACGGGGGTCTTAGGCCCCCGCCCCCGGAGCCACAGCGGTCAGAGGGTGGCTTTGTTCCGTCACTGTTTCGTTGTCGCAAGGTCCTCTGTTGGCAGGGATCCCTCTGCCGCCTGTGTGTGCTGGCAACCTGGCAGCCAGGCCTCACCCACAATCGGAAGGAGGGGACAGGTGTGTGGGGGGGGGTTGGCATTTCATTGCAAAAGACCCCACCTGCCCCGTGGGAAGACGGGAGGGGCTCTGGGGCAAGCAGCCTTGTCTCCCCTCAGAATGAAGGGTGAGCAACCCCTGTTTCCAAAGATGACTTTCAACTTTGTCCCCGAGCCAGTCAGAACAGAAGCTGACCTCTGTGCAGGGTTTTGGGGCCACCTCAAGGCTGCAGGGACTGGAGTCACCTGCCCACCACACCCCACCTCATTTCTCTCTTTGCATCGTCCTGGTTTCAGCTTCTTGTCCCACGTGGTCCTGTCCAGCCCTGGGTAACCAACAACCCGCCCCCCCGCCAAATCTTCCAGTCTGTGCCCAGGGCCACGGCTGACCCCAGTTCCCAGTCCTGCCTGTCTTCCTCCCGCCGCTCCCCACCAGAGAGGCCCCAGAGCGGGGGTGGGCATGGGGGCTGTGGATGCCCTCCCCACCAAGTCTGTTCCCCCAGGTGCTGCAAGGGTGCCCCTGGGGCTGGAAGGGGAGATGCTGGCCTCCAGGCCTCTAGGGAGGAGGGGGTCCATTCTTTGCCCTCCAGAGTCTGGCCCGAGCTAAGCGTGCGGCACCTGGGCAGAGGGTGTGGAAGCTTCCACAAACACGTCCTTTCTCTGGCACGCCGCCCACCCCCCCCCCGCCCCCCCGCCCTTAACGTGGTGGCCCAGGCGAGGCATCCCCTGCCACACAGGCACCCCCGCCCCGTCCACCATCTGAGGCAGAGACGGGGCGAACCCACGCCTGCCTCGTTGTCCCTTTTCCCAGACTCTCCCTGCAAGTCTTGGCAGCCTGTAGGGGCATGCTTGTGTCAGGCAGAGGGACGCCGGCACCCTCAAGGGCCTCCCTCTGGGACCGCCTCCCCCCTGGGAACGTAGACCGCCCCCTGACCCACCACCCTGGTGCCTTCTGCAGCCAGATGCACCCTGTCCACGCCCAGCCCCCTCCCGCTCCCCTGGACCCCTCGGGAACGTGGGGACTCCACTGGGGAAAACCCAGGATGGGGCGCTTTGCTGGGGGGTCGGCCTCGTGGGCTGGCTGCCCATAAAGCACTGAGGTCTACAGGCCACCCCCTCCCAAAGCCAGAAACTCCCTGGCCCCTCGCCGCTCAGCCTTCTGTGGCCCCGCCGGCACGGCAGCATCTTCGGCTCTTGGGGCTGCCCTTTGGTCTTCTCCTCGGTCCGCTGTCATCGATGTTGTCATGCAGTGCTGTTTGTTTGAAAGATGATGGTGGGGAAACGGCACATTACTCAGTAGAGAGGTAGGATTTTTATTTAACCAGACCTTCAGTAGTGTTACCAATCTGGTTCAACTAAGGTGATTTTTTGTAATTATTATTATTATTATTATTTTGGTGGGACAATCTTTAATTTTCTAAAGATAGCACTAACATCAGCTCATTAGCCATCCTGGGCCCGTCCCCACCTGCTGGACGCTTCCGGCACGTCCCCTCCCTGCTTGGACATCAGATGGGCCTCCCGAGGCCGAGGAGTGAAGACGACCACGCCCCGGGTTTGGAAGGTGTTGGCAAAGCCAGACTCCGGCTCGTCCCCCGTCAGGCGTCTCCTTGGAAGCTGGCCTGCCCGGGGACGTCCGCCCAGATGGCTCCCGGGTCAGCCCCTGGCCCTCTCGTCCCCTGTCGGGGAAGACGGCGCCACACTCTCGGTGTTCCGGAAGGATTCGGGCTGGCAGGCCGGTGGCCAGTGCTGGAGACCGTGCTGAGCTTCCTCCTCGGTGGGGGCCCTTGGGGGGGGCCCGGCCGGAACGTGCAGCCAGTGGGTAATCAGCTGATGTTGTCCCCATCACGGAATTCGGTCCCTGCCCACGGAGGTGTGTGGTGTACAATGTACATGCTGTACAGAGACCCTGTGTGCACAGACCTGCTCGCCGTCCACACACACATGTACCAGTTACCAGCGTTTTCTGTTTATTTTTAATCAAGACTTTCCTCCCCGCCCCCCCACCCCGTTTTCCTACAAATTTGCTTCATGTAAGCAAGTACGTAAGGACCCCTCCCTTGGTGAAATCCGGGTTCGAATGAATATCTCGTGGCAAGGAGATGCATCTATTTTAAGATGCTTTGGAGCAAACAGGTTTAGCTGTTCCCAGTCCTTAGAATGCCTTAGCCGGGATGCGTAGCTCACACTTAGAGAGGATGACAAATACATACAGAGAAAAGAGATGTCTAAAGCATCGGGAAAGGTAGAAAAAAATCTATTTTTGTACAAATGTAATTTTATCCCTCATGTATACTTGGAGGATGTGGCGGGGAGGGGGGACTCGTTTTGTTTCTGCTTCTAGAGATTGAGGTGAAAGCTTTCTGAGTCAACGTTGGCACGCAAGGTGGAGCGGAGGAGGGAACTCTCGGGACGGGGCACGGGCTTCAGACGAAACCGCCGCACATAGATGTTTTCTTTCTGGGGCAGGAAGGTGGGCCTGAAACTTTCAAGGGTTTTCTTCCCCTTTCGAGTAATTGTTAAGACTTGCTCTGTTCTGTCCCTGTTGCCAGCTGGCCTTCCCGAGACTCTGACTGTGAAATTACTTCCCCACGTGATTGTTCTCGAAAACTTCGCGGCCGCAGGTGCCGGGGATTCACGAACAATGGTGTTAGAATTGTGGAAAAGAGAAACTCAAAGCCAAATGTGAGAGGAGAAACAAACAAAACATGAGTGTTTAAAAATACATCCCCATTCAGTTCGCCTTTGTGCTGGTGGGGTTTTCCTGTCGGTCTGGAAGTCAGCCACGCCGGGGGCTTCCGGCTGCCCTGTAGGGGGAGGGCCTGCCGGCCTTGCCCTGACCTGGGCCAGGTCCACACCAGGTGCCCCAACTGCACCCCGGACGGCAGTGTTGGCCTGTCCAGGATGGTGAGGCTGCGCCCTGGGGCCCCCGGGCCCTTTCTCCTACTGGGTCTGCTGTGGATCACAGAGCTCCCGGGAGCCTGCCTCTGGGTCTGGGCCCCGTCCAGAGGCCTCCTGAGAGGGCCGCCCTCAGCGTCCGAGGGGCCAGGTGTGGGCCGAGCCGAGCCCCGGTGTCCACACTGGCTTGAACGGGCGGGAGGTTCACACACAGCCACGGAATGAGCGATGTCATGGAACTGCCCCGCAAGTGATCAGGTAGCGACACCCCTCCTGCTCCCTCTCGTCCGCATGCTGTGTGGGGGCTGGGTTGGGCTGGGCCCGGCCGCAGTTTGGTGATGGTCCCCGAACCCTGTCGTGCACCTCCAGCCAGCGGGCACCCTCCAGGGAGCCCCGGGGTGTCCTGGAGCTGGGAACCTTGAGGGGTGGCGCCGGGCACATGGTACCGAGGGGGAAGGTGGCTCCCGGCTCGGAGGGCGTGAATCTCACCACGAGGCCTGTGGCCTGAGAGGCAGGGGCTCCCCTGGTAACCCCCCTAGTTGTGCTCGTGCACATACAGCATACATGGGGACACGTGCATTCACACACAGACAAACGCTCGTACACACGTGCGCACGCAGCACCTCACGGAAGCTCAGCGGCTCCTGTCCCTACCAGGGCTGCAGGCTGTGCCAGCGGGAGTCTGGAAGCGCAGGGCACTGAGGCCTTGCCGCCGAGACCTGCTGCCAGGTCTGCTGCTGCTTGGGAGGGCTTCCCCAGGGTCAGTGCGTGGCCTTGCCCACCAGCGCTCAGCCTGGACCTCCTGGAAGGGGCGGGCACAGGGAGACAGCCTCCCATAGCCTCCAGGCCTCGCTGGGACCGGCCCGCTCTGGTTTCCTGTCATAAAAGCTCAAATAGGGCTTCCCTGGTGGCGCGGTGGTTGAGAGTCCGCCTGCCGAGGCAGGGGACGCGGGGGTTCGTGCCCCGGTCCGGGAGGATCCCACGTGCCGCGGAGCGGCTGGGCCCGTGAGCCGTGGCCGCTGAGCCTGCGCGTCCGGAGCCTGTGCTCCGCGACGGGAGAGGCCACAGCGGTGAGAGGCCCGCGTACCGCAAAAAAAAAAAAAAAAAAAAAAAAAAAACCTCAAATCATACCAGCTGTGGGGGCCTCGTCTTGGTCTGAAAAGTGGGTCAGCCCTGGGGGACCTGCAGAATTGGAGGGTTGCCACCCTCTGAGGGCCCCTGGCCCTGCCTTCCACATACCCAGGCCCACTGGCTACCCTGTCCCAGCTCTGGGCCCGGCCTCCACGGATGGATCCTGCAGCGGTGTCTTGGGCAGGGTGCGGGGGGCACAGGTGTAAGTGGGCCCTGAGGAGGGGTGGCTCCAATGGCTGCAGGGCGAGGAGGGGCCTCCGGGGTCTCGGAGGAAGAACAGGGAGAGATGGGCTCCTCGCGGGTTCCCAGGCCGAGCAGGGCAGAGACCGAGATGACCTATCCAGGCCCAGCGTCCCCAAACGTTGTCCAGGACAGAAGCTCCAGGGAGCACACCTGGGCTGACGTCACCCCGGAGGAGCAGCAGCAAAGGAGCCAGTAGGCGGAGGGGGGCGAGAGGTGGGTGAGTCCGGGTGGGCAGGGCTCTGACACCCGACTTCTTGAGGTGAGCTGTGCCCCTGGCGAGCCTCCAGTCAAACGGAGACCCAGGCTGCCTACGGGCCTTGCTTGGCAACCTGGCTTCTGGTCTCTCTGCTGCCTCCGGTTGCCACGGTGACTCCTGCCCAGGGCGGTCCCCCTGGACCAGAGATGCTGGGCTTGATAAGTTCATCACCAGCAGAATCAGGTGGTGACAGGATGAGTCAGCAGGGCTTGGGGGTTGTAACCTGAGAGGTGAGGTTTGGGTGGGGGGTTTTTGGATGGAACTGTGCTGAGCTCCCCTGGATAACAGGTTCTGGGCTGGGTGCCGGAGCCCAGTGATTGGAAAGGGCTGGCCCTGCCATCAGCAAGCAGGCAGTGTGACTGGAGAAAGGGCGTGTGTGGGAAATGGGGGGGACATCCTGGGAAGATGGGGTGAGCTCCCCAGTGAGGCTCCGATGCCCAGCAGAGGATGCAGAAGACAGAAGAGTAGATGTCATCACGGGGCCCGAGGGCTGCCGTACCCAGAGTGACGAGAACCCAGCAGAGGTGGTCAGGGGAGTTGAGACCTCAGGCAGGAAGTGACCGGAAAGTGGAGGGTTAGGGAGAGGGGCCTTTTCACCATTTCAGTCCTCAGCCCCTGCTACCTGCACGGTCCCATCTGTCCCCAAACGCGGGGGCTCCCCTGCAGTGGTGAGTCCTCCCCAGCCAGGACGAGGAGAGGCTGCTGCCCTAGTACGTGCCAGTGTGGCTGGGTCCACGAGGGGAACGGCCAGCCTGCTGCCTGTGGACTTCCCATCCGTCCTGTCCCTAGGGGGGGTGTCCCGACTGCCGGTGACCTTGAGGACTCAGTGTCAGAGTGGACTGGCCATTTCAAACCCCCCCGACCCCGCCCAGCCGCAGAAGCCTTCTACATGGATGCCCGCAGAACCCACAGGAGGCTGGGAGGGGGCTGCAGCCCCGGGGCAGCCTCCCTGATGCAGACAGAGGCCCTGGGAGGAGTTCTGAGTCGAGCGACGGGGCCCAGAGGCAGGACCAGCCCAGCCCAGCCCCCCACCCCTATTACGAGGGACCCCTGTAGAAGGGTGCGCTGGGTGCCTCAGAACAGAAGCTTCGGGACCAAGCTGCCCTAGGTGCGAGGCGGCAGTGCCCCCTGCTGGAAGTGCTGGGGCAAAGCCCACCCTGGTCCTTCCGGTCCCTTGTCCCTCCCATCCCTGCAGCGCGTGCTGCGGTGGGTCCCGATTCCCTACACATAGAATCACCAGGAGCCTCACGGAATCCTGATGCCCAGGCCGCCTCCCCCAAGCTGATTAAATCAGAAGGTTGGGGTGGGAGAAGGGAGGGCGGCACGGGTGCTTAGTATGGATGCCCAGGGTGGGCTGGGCAGCAGCGGCCTACTGTGTGCTCAGCCCGGGCCGGGAGGTGGGCCGGGAGGTGGGGCGGGTCCCGCCCTGTCTGGGCCTCGGTTTCCACGTCCCCACCACGAGGACAGACGTCTCCACCTCCCAGAGCCGTTGTGAGGAGGTGTACAAGACCTTGGTCATCCAGAAAATGCTCCGGAGTCGCCACTTCCTGTTTCACTTCCGTGCGAAAGGACTGTTGCACAGAGGCGCAGACCTGGCAGGGGTGGGGGCTGGAGCCCTCGGAGCTTTGGCCTGGGGCCACGTCTGGAGGAGGCCAGGGCTATGGGCCCAGTTCCAGGCCGGGGGACCGGGAAAGTCAGCACCATCGTGTCCTTGAAGGTGAAAATCCAAGGGCAGGTCAGAGCTGCCTGGTTAGGTGGCCAAGCCCTGGGCATTTGGGAATCCCAGGGAGGGGACTTTGTGCAGTCATTCACGGATGACACTTAACCAGGCCCAAGCCCCACCCTGAGGGGCTTTCTACCCGACTAGGGCCCCTGGGTCTGAATGCAGGAGTGCCTGGACATCCCTATCCCACCCCCCTGCTGGACGACCTGGCTCAGCTGTCCCCGAGCCTGAACCCCAGGCCCTCCCTGCCTGGACACCTGGGGCCCTGCCCTAACCTGGCAGGACTGCCGCGGACACTAAGACCCAAAGCCTGTGAAGCACGGCGCTCAGCACCCAGCGGGGCTGGAGAAAGCTGCTTCCGCCTGTGGGACTGTGGTTGGTTCCCGTCTTCACAAGGCAGGTCAGTCAGGAGCATCTAGTGAGTCCAGGCCCACAGCCCAGAGGGGCATATGGGTTGGGGGCCCAGAATCAACGCGCTTCACAGGGGCTTTCCTGGCCGCCCTGCCTCCCGGGGGCTGGTCCCGATGTAGCTTTGAGAAGCCTGCTCTGGCTGGGGAGGGACAGGTCTCTGGGTAGCCACCAAAGTTGGTCCTCCGTCCTCCTGCCCTTCTCACACCAGCAGCTGCCAGTGCCCAGCCGGGGCCATCCGGGGAGGCATGAGACTCAGGAGGCCAGGCCCGGAGTCCAACCCCGGCTGGAGACTGGTGGACAAAACATTTCCCTCCTGGGCCTCAGACTCCCTTCTATGGATGGGTGAGAACTGTAGTGAGCACGTGCTGTGAAGGCTCAGAGCAGAGTAATGATCTTACCAAAGATGAGTAGCCCCATTGCTCAGGTAAGAAACTGAGGCCAGGAGAGGAGGTGACCGCCCAGGTTCAGCTTGAGCAGTGGAACCCCGGCCCCCGGCTTCTGGGCGGCGCTCCTGCCAGGGGAGGAGCAATCGTGAGCCCGCCCTGCCGCCTGCTCGGAGCCCAGGCTGCCCAGTGGAGCAGGTGGGGCCCCAGGTTGCTGGGGTGGAGCAGCCCTGCAGAGATGCCCGTGCACCTCCCTTTCCATCTGCTGCCGAGACCTCAGGGAGGTGGGGTAGGGGCTGGGCGATGGGCCCAAACTCTTTGGATGCCCAAGGCCATTTGAGAGCTCAGAAAGGGGAGAGGCTGCCACCGCAGGGGCGTCAGGGGAGGCTCCCCCCAGCACTTCACCTCCTCTCCAGAGGGCTGGGGAGGGCTGCTTTGGAAGGCAGTTTGGCAGTTTCTTACAAAGCTTGACATCATCCAGTGACTGCAGCCCTGTGTTTACACAACCGATTTGAAAACATATGTCTACCCCCAAACTGGCACACAAACGTTTACAGCAGCTTTATTCATAATTGCTGAGACCTGGAAGCGACCAAGATGTCCTTCAGGAGGTGAATGGACAAGCAGATTGAGGTCCATCCAGACAGAGGGAACACTCTTAACAATAAAAAAGAACTGAGCTGTCAAGCCACGAAAAGACAGGGAGGAATTATAAATCCGTATTGCTAAGTGAAGAAGCCTAAGAAAGAGAAAAAGGCTACATACTACATGATTCCATTTATGCACCATTCTGTAAAAGGCGTCACTATAGAGACGGTAAACAGATCAGTGGTTGCCAGGGGTTCCAGTGGGGAGCGAGTAGGTGAGATGCAGGATTGTTAGGGTAGTGAAACTACTCTGTACGAGACCACTGGTGGGTACATGACACTGCAAACTTGTCCAAACCCACAGGATTTTACTGAACAAACAGGGAGCCTTACAGTATGCACATAAAGAAAATTACTTAGGAGGTTGGGAGAATCCCAGGACGGCGTGCAGACGGTGGCAGAACAACCTTCCTGAATCAACGTCACTGAAAGGATGGAGGGAACATCCTCTGAGCTAGCAGCTTTGGAGACGAGTGGGGTTTGTAAAATTAGAGATGAAACGCACTGTGTGAGGCCGCACTTAAGTTGATAAAGCTGTTTCCGGGGCTGCGGGCTGACAGCTCTGATATCTGATGCTGCTGAATGTCTACACTGGAACTGAACCCTGCCGTGGGGTGGGTGTGGGGGGGACTGGCGTGTGGCTGCTAGAGTGGGAGGGACAGACCAGCAGGGGAGGTGCTCGAATGATCCGCGTGGCACTGGCTCAGAGCTGGAGATGCAGTACGCACTCAGGTTTGGCTTCCTACAGACGGCTGCGTGGAGAATACCTATAATTACGTGTAAACACAGCCCAGCGAAGGATACACACAGTCTCCTTGCTCCATCAGCTGAGAGAGACTGGAAGTGACAAATAGCTCCCAGCAGTCCCGAGCACCCCAGTGCCCAGATCTTGGTTTCTAACACCATTCTCCAGTGCAAGGACCAAGGCTTCTGTGGGAGATGGCTGATTCTAGGGCTGGGGCAGGAAATGGCCGGGATGAGCCTGGAGCATCTTGTCATGCTAGAAAGTAAAAGTAAAAAAAAAAAAAAAAAAAAAAAACCCGCAGGAACCACAGAAGCACGACAGTGGGGTCATCAGGGGGACATAGGATGTGACTGGCACAGTTCCCAATGGCTGAAGCTGTAACAACCAGAGTTGGGACAGAATAAATAAAGTTGGATTGGATGATGACTCAAAGGATAACATGAATATCCATGAGCCTGTACTCATATAAATACATGATTGAATAAATAGACAAATGGTGGACAAGAGACAAATCTCCCTGCAGAAGAATTCCAAAGGATTTATGTGGATGCTTGCCCTCTAGGGGGTGGAGCCTGACCCACCATCCTTGAGCGTGGGCTGTGCCCAGTGACCTCCTCATAAAGAGGGCTCTACAGGGAGAAAGAAGAAGACGAACTTCGTGGAGGTGGAGATGGCGCGGAACCTGGCAAACACGACCTCAGCCAGTGATCAAGGTCAACACCAGCAGTGATGAGTCCTGGTGATGGCCTGCGCCCCGGGTATGATGGCATGAGGCGGGCACCTCCCCTCTGGGGTCTTCCTCCCAAACCCACCACCAAGTCCAACCACAAGAAAAACACCAGGCAAGCCCCAGCTGAAAACATTCTACAAAATCCCTGAGCAATCTCCTCAAAATTTGTCGAGGTCATCAAAAATACGGAAAGTCTGAGAAAACATGCCAGCCCAGAGGAGCCCTAGGAGACCTGACAACTAAATGCTGGGTGGGGTCCTGGGACAGAGGAGGACATTAGGGAAAAAAAACAAAGAAAATTAAAGTAAATTATGGACACAAACACAGGCAAACCTCGTTTTATTGCGCTTCACTTTATTGTACTTTGCAGATACTGTGTTTTTTACAAACTGAAGGTCTGTGGCGACCCTGAGTCAAGCAAGTCTGTTGGTGCCTTTTTTTCCAACAGCGTTTGCTCATTTTGTGTCTCTGTGTCACACCTGGGGAATTTTCCCAATATTTCAAACTTCTTCATTAATGTTATATCCATGATGGTGATCTGTGACCTTCGAGGTTACTATCGTAATTGCTTGGGGAGCCATGAACGGCACCCATGTGAGACGGCGAACTGAACTGATGAATGTGTGCGTTCTGGCTGGCCCACCGACAGGCTGTTCCCCGTCTCTCTCCCCCTCCTAG
>RJWK010046007.1:0-17798 GCA_004363435.1 Platanista minor | reverse complement strand
AAAAAAAAAAAAAAAAAAAGAAGTCCCCATCAATGAAGACGTGTTTCTCCATGTGTGACTCCTGGGCCTATTGGGCAGGCTGTGAGGATGGGGTCCGGGGAATGGAACTGTCGCCAAGCTTCCTAAAGTCTGCACAAGAGACTTCCCTGGAGCCAGGGGAAAGCCCTATTAGAACTGAAGCTTCCTGAAGGCAGTCACAGAGCAGGGCAGGTGGGTGCGGAGGTCTTCCTGGCTGGCCTCCAGGGCTGACTTCCCTGCCGCAGCTGCCCTGGAAGCAGGCACACTGCCGGCCTCCTCACTGTCCCCCTCCTTTCCCAGCCAGCCCTCCGCACCCAGCTTGCCCGGCTTCCCCGGAACCGCTGTCTTCATGTCTGTCTTCGCATTGGTTCCAGGGCTGCCCCAGCCCAGCTTGTTTATCCTTCAGGGGGTCCGAGTGGGTATTTCAACCCCAATTATGCTCTGACCACAGTCACCACAGATACCAAAACAAACGTCTTAGGCGACAGAGATGGGGGAGGCTCAGACAGGCTGGTGCCAGGGGGGTTGATAAAGGGGGATCCACTTGGGCTTGGAGGTGATGAGAGCTGCTCCTAGTGATGGGGCCCTGGGGAGCAGGAGCTCATGGTAACTGGCCTCCTCCGCTAGGCCCAGGCCACAGAGGGGGCAGTCTTGGTCTACGTGCCCCGCCCTCCCACCTCCAGCTTCCCTTCATTCTCATCTAATAGAGGCCTGGGAGCGCCTTGGAAAAGTCTTGTCTCTCCCCAGCCACTGGCTAAATCTGGCCTCACCTCCAGAAGACGCAGATCTTGACTCCTCAGCCCAGGCCAGCCCGTCTCAGACCTGGTGCTCAGTGTCTGGGGATGGAGGTAACAGTCGGGATTCTAGCCCCAGCTCTGCTGGACTCATTCTCTGACTTGGGTTGGGATCCTGTACCTCATTTTCCTATCTCAGGGTCAGTTAGCAGGAAATGTTTCCCAGTCTGACTGTCCATGAGTGAGACTTTTCCTGATCCTCCACGCCTCCCTGGGCCGCCCGGAGAATGCAGTGAAGCTTCTCGGAGAGTAGTGGTGAGCAGGATGCCGTGCCTGCTGGGGCACTGGGGCCAGAGATAAGAGGACAATCTTGGGCACTGCTGACGGGTGGGCCCTGATTTCTATCTAGAGCTTCAGAGGGATGGGATGCCAGGCAGCCAAGACTAGGGAAAGGCCCCCAGTTCCCATCTGCCTCTGTGACAGGGCAGGAACTGCCCTCCAAACCAGGGGACAGAGCAGAGGCCATGCTCAGCACCACCGTCCAGCTGTGCCTGCCCCAAGCTCTGCCAGCCCCCAGCTGGGAGGAGCCTCTCACTCACTGCTGCGCTCTCTGACTTCTCACCCCAATGCCTGCTTTCACCCCCACCCTTGTCCTTCTGCTCTGCCCAGGAAAGGCCACCTCGGCCCATCTGCCCACTGGCCAGTCTCTACAATGGGCCACACCTGGGAACATTTTTTAATAACTGTCATAATAGCAAGGGTAACAAAAACCAACGCCCATTTACTGAACACTTTCCATGTGTTGTGCCAGATGTTTTTGCAATTTGATCTTCATATCAGTCCTGCGAGGCAGGCAGATATAGCAGCTCCACTCTACAGATGTGGAAATGGAGACTTAGAGAGGTTAAGTAAATTGTCCAAAACCGCGTCACTAGGAAGTGGGAAAACTGGGTTCAAACCCAATTAAGTCTGATTTCTGAGCCCAGGGTTTTTGTACCAGGCTCAGAATGGCCTGAGGAGGGCCCAGATGATGGTGGGTTTCCATTTCTGATCTCTGTTCTGGCTTCTCTTGCTCATTCGACCCTTGCCGCTGCACAAACAGAGGCAGCCTCTGCCCCGGGCTGGAGCCACAATGTGGCAGGTGGAGGGATGAGAGGTGCGCTGTTGCAGCCAGACATCTTCTTCTCAGCCACTCCTCAGAGGCCTGGACTCACCTTCCTCCCCAACTCACACTTAGAGTGTGGTCAAGGTTAAGATTAGACACTTGGCCTCTGGGAAGGAGGGAGAGCCACCGGGGGCTTGTGAGGGTGAGTGTGGGTGCACTTGTGCCTGTGTGAGTTGTATGCGGGACACTGAGAGTGTATGTGTCTATGACTGCATGTAGTTGTGTGCCTGCGAGGCTGTGCGTTCACCAGCGTGAGAGTGTGAATGTGTGGGTCTTTGAAGGAGCAAGTGTAACTAGGTATGTGAGCATGTAACCATGTGGGGTATGGGTGCTACTGAGTGTAAACGATTGTGCAGGGGTGTGGGAGCACAAACACGAGTGGGAAGGAGAGTTCCTGTTGGTGTATCTTAGAGGAAAAATCCCAGAAGATCCAGAGTCCAATCTCTGCTCTGCTATTGACCAGCTCTGTGGCTCGGGCATGTTACTTCTCTAAGTTTCCACACCTGCAAATGTGGAGAAAGCCTCTCACAGGGTAACCATGAGGACCAAATGCAGTTATGGGGCAGAGAGCGTTTTGTAATCTGTCAGCTGTAGGTTCTTGGGAAGTCAGTGGGGTCTCTCCATCTTCTGCCTTCCTCCCTCGACTCCCACCTCCAAGACATGCTCATACCAAGTTCCAAGCTGGGGTGGGATGGCATGCCAGAGCCGCGGCCCACCCAGTGAGGCTCCAGGGCCCAGGCTCAGGAGGGCTGGTTAGAGATGGGAGAGTGAGCAGGCATAGCTGCCACATTGGCTCTGCATGCTGGACTCAGGCTCCCATCCGCACCCCACTGCTCTGCTCTGCTCCAGGGGACCCCCCCCTCCATCTCACCACAACCTACCACATTCTGGAAACTACTGCCGCCTCCCTCTATGGAGGTGAAGGCCCCAGGGTAGAGGCTCTCTCTCCATGTCTCCCTTCTGACTTTCTGCGGACCATTCCCCACTAAGGTCCCAGGGTCCTAGGCTTGTGGCAGCCTTTGTCCAGCCTTCACTGAGCTTCTCAGGTGATTCTGGTGCTATTGGTCCATGCACCTGAATTTGGAAACCATCTACTGAGTGTGGTGGTTCTCGACCCTAGCTACACATCACACAGGAATCACCCAGGGATGACCTGAACAATCCTGATGCCAGGCTGTACCCCGGACCAGCCTCTCTAATCATGAAAATAGTTTTAAAGCTGCCCCAGGTGATTCTAATGTGCAGTCAAAATCGAAAACCACTGATAATGATTCCCAAACTTCCCTGGTAAAAAGAATCACTTGAGCTGCTTGGTAAATACACAGCTTCCCAGGCCCCTCCCCTGGAAATTCTGATTTGGTGGAGCTAGGATTGGGCCCAGGAACGAGCATTTTAATAAATATCCCAGGCGATTCTAATTATCAGGGAATTTTTGAGAACTAGCCTAGAGCTGTGCTTCTCAAACTTTAATGTGCGGAAGACTCATCTAGGAATCTTGTTAAAATGCAGATTCTGGTTCAGAAGTTCTGAGGAGAGAGCCTGAGGAACTCTCAGTAGTTCTGTCCAGCCAGAGCATAAACTATGAGATGGTAAACGATAAGAGATGAGACCAAAGAGAAAGCAGGGACCTTGCAAAACCTGACAAAGAGCTTGAACTTGAATTTGACCTCCAAGGCAATGAGGAACCACAGAGAGTTTTTAACAGAGGAGTAGCTTGTTCAGATGCATATTTTAGAAAGAGTATTCTTGCGGCCACGTGGGGGATGGGTCAGAGAATTAGACTCCAGTCAGGAGGTTGTAGCCTCGGTCCAGGTGGGAGTTGTTGGCCTGGGCTAAGGAGGTGGGGAGGAGGGAGGGAGAATTTAGTAATCCCGGGGAGGGCTTAGTGATCAGTTGGATGTGGGGTGAGGTGGAGGGTAAAGGAGGCTTAGGAGTGGCCCCTGGGTTGGCTGCTGACCTGGCCACTAGTGAAGAGGAGTGAGCCCTACCTCGGCTGGGTTGGAGCACTTCCTTCCACACCTGCTGCCCCAGGATCTGGTAACTGTTTGGCCTTAGACTCCTGTGGGACTAGGGTGAGGAGAGGCAACAGAAGCAACCTGGAATATGTTATGGAACTGATGTCTTAGAGAGCCTCTCTTCTTGACCTTGGGAAACTCTGGATGTTCCCTGTCAGCAGTTGCCAGGACTTGCAGGCTGCTTTGGGAATTAAGTCTTCTGCATACCTCGGCTCTCTACTTCATCCCTCTCTGGCATCTTTCTAGACACAGAAGCCCAGAGGAAGGGAAATCGAGGTCCAAGAAGCACGCTGGCTCACGGTTCCTATCTGGCAGACTCTCATTGTGGACCCTAAGTACCCCAAGACCTCTCCAGGCCATTCCTCCTGGCATCTCTGCTTGGCACACTGGCCCATCCTGCCTTTGACCACAGCCCTCCCCTATCCCCCCACAGTGAACTCAGACTGCCTCTTGGACCATCTACTCCAAGGACCTGCTTTCCTGTCTGGGAACTCATTTCTTCCTGTTTGCTGCTGGCTCAGCATCCCCTAGACCCAAATGCTCCTCTGAAGTTTCCAGGCTGCTCTGTCACATCTTTCTCTGATACAGCTTCTTCTGTGGTACAAGTGTGCATTAAAACTGAGATTCAAGTCATGCTGATCAGGGCGGAAGGGCCATTCCACCACAAATATTTGCCATCAGCATCTACAGCATATTTAGTGAGAAATAATAATATGCTGGACACCAAACTTTACGTGTGTTATCTCAGTGTATGTTCACCACATCCCCAAGAGAGATTCTCATATTATTCCTATTTTACAGATGAAGAAATAAGCAAAGATGTTAAGTAACTTGCCCAAGGTCACTAGGCTAGAAATTGGAACCGGAGCTCTGTTGCATCTAATGCCAAGTGCCTGTTCTTAACCACTGCATGATACTGACTTTCATGGTCTTCATCACCACCCAAGCCCTCAGTTAAGTCCTCTGCCTAGGATCAGCCTCAGATTCTGGATTCTTCCAGAGCAAACGTCAGGCCAGGGCTAAGGCTCGTGCTCAGAAAAACTGAAGCAGGGAACAGATGGTAACCCTGGGAGGGATTTTGCTGCAGCAGAAGGAGTTGGGGATTAGGATTCAAAAGGACTGAGGTTGCCTTGCTCTTTCCCTTGATATCTGAGTGGACCCGGTCAAGTCTTCAACCTCTCTGAGCATCAGTTTCCTCATCGGCAACATGAGGGTAGCAGCAAAAGCTACCTCTCAGAGTTGTAATGAGGAACAAGTGAGGAAATGTACAAGGGAGGATCCTATCAACTTCAGAGGGCTGCCCGATGGAATGACTAATAGTGCCAGCCACCACTCAATATTTGTCACGATGGCTGAATGAGTACAGCCAGGAACGACAAACTTCAGGTCAAACAAGTCTGGCGAACTTGCCACTCTCCACCTTCCATTCATTTTTTGCGATCTTTCTGCAGCTATGTCTTGAGCCCTGGCCATCTTTCCTTACTTCGGTAAAATGAGGGACCCTAGCCAGTCAGACTGGATAGCTCCCCAATTTTAACTTTCCAGGGGTGGAATGGAAGGCAAATCTTTGTGACGTTTGCCAAAGCAGAACTGCTGCCAAAAAGGGTCTCCTCTCTTCAGTCAATGGCTAAAACTCTTGGTGCCTCGTGTGTGTATGTCAAGTTTCACTTGATGATCCCGTTAATTCATTCAGTGCACCTTTATTAAAATTTATTTTATATTTCAAAATTCTTGCTGTAAGAAATATAGACGAAGCACCCCTTCCAAATCCAGACTCCTCCCCAGAGGTCGCTGCTGTGGTCAGTTTCCTGGGTATCCTTCCAGATCATTTCCTATGCATTTATCTCTATGTGTATATTATAAATAAACAAACCATTTTGGGAGTGTGTTTTTATCTTTGCAGACAAGTGTCCTTATTTTCCTGCAATTTGCTTTTCTAATTAAAAATGTGGCTTGGAGGGACTTCCCTAGTGGCGCAGAGCTGAAGAATCTGCCTGCCAGTGCAGGGGACACGGGTTCGAGCCCTGGTCTGGGAAGATCCCACATGCTGCGGAGCGACTAAGCCCGTGCGCCACAACTCCTGAGCCTGCGCTCTAGAGCCCGCGAGCCACAACTACTGAAGCCCGTGCGCCACAACAAGAGAAGCCACCACAATGAGAAGCCCATGCACCGCAATGAAGAGTAGCCCCAGCTCACCACAACTAGAGAAAGCTGGTGCGCAGCAACAAAGACCTAATGCAGCCAAAAATAAATAAATAAATTAATTTTTTAAAATATGGCTTAGAGATTTTCCTGAATCAATACATAGAGATTTACCTCATTTTTTTTAACTGCTACATATTAAATATTCCGTAACATGGGGTATCACCCCCCCACAGTGGACTGTTAAGTTGCTTCTAATATTTCATTGTTATAAACAATGCTTAGTAAATTCTCTGGTATGTGGTTCTGTGAGCAGACGTGACTATTTCGTTAGGATAATGGATATCTAGAAATAGAGTTGCTAAGACAAAGATGCACATTGTTGGGCTTCCCTGGTGGCGCAGTGGTTGAGAGTCCGCCTGCCGATGCAGGGGACGCGGGTTCGTGCCCTGGTCCGGGAGGATCCCACATGCCGCGGTGTGGCTGGGCCCGTGAGCCATGGCCGCTGAGCCTGCGCGTCCGGAGCCTGTGCTCCTCAACTGGAGAGGCCACGGCAGTGGGAGGCCCGCTTACCGCAAAAAAAAAAAAAAAAAAAAGATGCACGTTGTTAATTTTAATAGAAACTGCCAAAGTACTCTCCAAGAAGACTGGATCAATTTACAGCATTTCCAATTACTGATGAGGCAACCCACTTACGTACTCTCTCCAATGTTGGATACTCTCAGTTTTCTGAATTTTTGCTAATCTATTGGATCAAGCAAAAATGAATCTTACGTTTGTTTTAATTTACATTTCTATAATTAGGAATCACACTTCTCTAATGCTGAGAATATTTTCTTAAGTTTATTGGACATTTTGTATTTCTGTTTCTATAAATTGCCTGTTCCTATACCTTGCCCATTTTTTAATGTTTTTTTTTTTTTTTTTTTTTTGGCTACACCACGTACCTTACCTCAGTTCCCTGGCCAGGGATTTAACCTGGGCCACAGCAGTTAAAGCACTGAATCCTAACCACTAGACCACCAGGGAATTCTCACCTAAAGTGTTTTTAAAAATCTCTTTCTTGGTGTGTTACAATTCTTTATTCTGGATGTTAATATTTGTTATGCTTTTGTTGCTTGTCTTTCTATGTCATTTCTGACGTTTTATCACACATCAGTTTTAAATTTAGAAGTAGTATATTTTTGTTTTTCTTTATGGCTCTTATAGTTTGTGTCTTATTTTAAACAGCCTTTTTTTTTTTTTTTTTTTTTTTTTTTTTTTTTTTTTTTTTTTTTTTTTTTTTTTTTTTTTTTTTTTTTTTTTTTTTTTTCGGAACACGGGCCTCTCACTGTTGTGGCCTCTCCCGTTGCGGAGCGCAGGCTCTGGACGCGCAGGCCCAGAGGCCATGGCTCACGGGCCCAGCAGCTCCGCGGCAGGTGGGATCCTCCCGGACCGGGGCACGAACCTGTGTCCCCTGCACTGGCAGGCGGACTCTCAACCACTGTGCCACCAGGGAAGCCCTAAACAGCCTTCTTTAATCCAAAATTATTTAATTTTAACTTGTCTTCTAACATCTTTAGAGTCATCTATTTCCTCTGGAATCTACTTTGTGAGTGGTGCAAGATAGAAATACCGTAATTGTTTTGTAAAGTCTGGAGACCTCCGCCACCATCACCGGGTACCTGGACTAGGAATCTGACTTGCTAATATCAAGGCTTGCCCGTTAGTGTTTTCACAATTTGGAAATGAGAGACCTTGTAAGCAATGGCAGGTACCTGGTGTGGGGAAGGTAGCGTGGGCCTGGAGGTGGGTGGAATGTGAGAGGTCCCCTCACAGGGCTCAGCTAAGTGAAGATAAGTATAGGATGATGGCCTTGGCTCTCCCTTTCCCCCCTTCAGTATGAACACGGCTCCAGGCAAAGAGAACTGCAGGTGATCCCCTGATGGTCCTGACAGGCGAGTCTATGGGTACAGCACGTGTTATACCGCATGAATGGTCTGTTTCCTTAGCACCGTCTGCACTAAAATGTCAACCCCCGGGGGCAGGGACTCTTCATTTTTATCTCCCCTGCACCTGCCACAGAGCTGGCATCCTAGGGTGAATACACACATACATTCTCCTGCTCACAGGTGCCCTAGGGGCGTGTCCCTGGGTGAGCACGTGACCCCCTTTGTGCATGGATACACGTTGAGGGCGCATTGTGTGTCCTCGAGTCCCTGTGGCTTGTGAGTTCAGGCTGGTCTACCCATGTCTGTGGCAGAAGCCCACGTGTGCCTCTCTTCCCTCCCCCACAGGTTTTTCCACCTCCACTTCTCTGGTCAGGGAGCTTTTTCACCTCGTGGGTGGGAAGGTTTATTAATGGAGATCAAGACATGACAAATCTTCTAGTTTCTCCTGGGAAAGCCATTCTTTCCCCTTCTTCCTCCCGCTCTTTTTTGCTCTCTTCCCTCTTCTCTTCCTAGTTCACATCTCTCCCCCTCCCCCCTCTGGGAGGAAGCTCATCTGAGCTCAGCCTTTGCTGACACGGCCATTTGGGCCCATTAGCTGCCTCCTAATGAGTGACTTGCCTTCTTGGCCCCTTCCCCCACCCCAACTGGGAGGGAGGGATCAATTAGCTGCTACACACACACACACACACACACACACACACACACACACACACATGCGCGCCCCTACACATGTATCCATGCCCCCCTGTACGTATGTACATGTCACATATACACTCATAAAAACACTCATAACAAACACACATGCATCCTTTCTTCTTGACCAATAATATCTTTTTAGGGGTCCCTACCTTCCACAGTATTCCTCTAGAGAGAGATCCTGCTCAGGTCAACAAACAGAACACCCATTCCAACCTCACTCACCCCAGCTCATTCCCAGATTCCCATTATTCCAAATTCAGTCCAACTCTTATATTTTACCCATGGGCAAACTGAGGCTCAGAGTGGGGAAGTTACTAGTCCAAGATCCTTCAGTTGATTAAAAGCCAAGCTGGAAAGGGACCCGTGTCCTTGGACTCCCAGTCTTGTGCTATTGCTATCAACAGATAGAAATGGGGTGTCCCACAAATGCCCACCCTGTACTCAACAGAGCTGTGAGGTTTCAAAAGTAGTAAGTTCACATTAAGGTGTGTGGACATGATCCTGGAGGTGACGGGGACCTGGGGAGGCTCTGCCATGTGCAAAGAAAGGAGAGGGGGAGCTCTTGAGGAGGCCTACCTTGTCCCATGGAGTCAGCTTGGCCCAGAAATTATTGAGAAATGGGTAAAGCCTCAGTTCCTCCTCAGTCCCTCAAGGCTCGCCTTGACTTTCTCTCCCTCCAATGAGTACTGACCTCAGGGATTCCTGATGGAAACTCCCTCTTGTTCAGATAGGAAGGGGGCACCTTGTTGAGGGTTCTGTTCCAAAGAGTCTCCCCTGAGAACTGGGGAAAGGCTATCCTGGCCCTGGCCCATTCTCTAAATTCTGTATGAGGATAGGAAATGTAGGCACTGGGTTGCAGGCCTGAGACACGCAGGACCCAGCAGGGACAGCCCAGGCCACCTGGGTCAGAACACCCACTGCGTCCAGCCATTTGGGAGTCTCGGAACCCTCAGCAGCTGAGGTGCGGCTGAACCTTGGCAACTCACACCTCCCCAGGCCCCACCCCTGCAATCTCTGTAGGAAGAGGGGTTGAAGACAGGTCTGGGGGCAGGGGTGGGAGGGTCCTTCTGAAAGTTTACCCAGGAGCAGTCACAGAAAGCTTACCTGGAGGCCTTCCAGAGTCTCTACTTGCCCCCAGGAGCTAGGAATAGTACTTGCCTTGTCCCTGCTCAGCCCCTCCCAGAGGCAGAAGTGGAGGGCTGGAATTCTTAACTAAAGGCCCCTCTTCTCCCTGTGAGCCCCAGACTCACACCCCCTCCCTGATCCTGTGTCCCTGTCCGGGAGGTACTGTGAAGGCTCAGGCCTGTCTGCCGGCAGCTCTCCCTAACCCTAAGGCCTCATGCGGAACCTGATGCGGACTCGAGAGGGGCATCCTGGGACACATCCATCAGGTGACGTGGACCCTGCAGGGATCTCAGTCAGGATCCCAGGCCTGCTCCCTGCCCTTTCCTTATCAAGGATCAGCCCGGCAACTTCTCCCCCGGATTGAGTTGCCCGAGGGGATGGCCTTCTCCAGCACAGCCCCTCACCCTGCCCTAAGAGCATGGAGCAGCAGGGGTGTGGCCTGCTTATGGGGGTGGTGGAGCCTCTCACCTCTGCTGGGCTGTCACGGTGCCAGCAAGTAATGGAGGAGGCAATGGGCCCAGGGGCAGAGAGAGTGAGAGCACAGTTTCTAGGTAAGGTAGACTTAGGTTAGCAACCAGACTTCCCCCACTTCACACCTGAGTGACATTGGAGAGCTGCCCCACGTTTAAGAGTGTTTTCGTCTGTAAAAAAGAGAACCAGAGCTTCTTTGCAAGGATTTTAATACAAGGATTAGAAGGCACATATAATCTCTAATATTATTTGCTTCTCTGTGCATTGACAATTTCCAGAAGGGTAGCAGTGGTCACCTCTGGAAGTGGGAATAACAGGAGGAAGGAGGGGGACTTTTACTTTTCACTTTATTCTCATTTGTACTGTTTTAATTCTACTGCTAAGCATACTTTACCTTTATTTAAAGAGAGGAAGGAAAGAGAAGATGAACCACTTCCAGCAAATAGTTGAACCTCAACTGAGCCAGTAAATGGCAGGCTTAATTGCTGTCTGTTTACTGGGTAACAATCCCTCCTTCAATGGGCGTTGTGTCTAGGCGTGAAAGTGATTTGTAAATAAATTGCTGTATGAATGTTAGGCATGATTAACATCTGGGTAAGGATGTGTTTCTGTGCTATGTATGTGAGATGGCTTGAGTAGGTGTGTGTATCCTTAAGGGTAATTATGCAAATGCCATAGGATGATGGTTAAGAGCAAAGGTTGTGTTGCTTGGGTTTGAATCCTGAGCCCCCTATTTACTGGAGACATGATCTTGACAAAGTTACTTAACCTTTCTGTGCCTCAGTCTTCCTATCTTTAAAATGGGGATAATGTATACATATAGCTGATTCACTTTGTTGTACAGCAGAAACTAACACAACATTGTAAAACAATTATACTCCAATAAAGATATTTAAAAAATAAATAAAATGGGGATAATGAATATACCTTCGTCATAAGATTGCTGTGAAGTTAAAATGAGCTAAGTTATATAAAACTCTTAGAACAGCCCCTGGCACATAGTAAGCATTCAAGAAATGTTCTTTATTCTGTGTATCTGTGTACACATGTTAGTATTTCTCATCCCCTTAAAAGGAGGAACACCGTCTCTGCCCGTCTTCCATCGAGGAGGGGGAGATGGCTGGGTGGGTCTGTCTGTCCTTTGTGGATGCCTACTGAGGGGGCCTAAGGTGCTTGAGGACACTAGAGTCACTCTTTTTCCAAGAGTCCAGAGCCAGGGCCCCATCCTCAAAGGGAGCCCTGGGGAGGGGTATGGTGACTCACAGCTATCTCTCATCCCTTCCATGCTTCCAGGACATTCCTGGGGGTGGCAAGCCCCAGTTGCCCCTCTGGGTCACTCAGATATGATGTCAGCTGAGCCCGCAGGGTGGAATGAGCCACTGAGGGTAGGGGTGGGAAGAAGGAGGTCGCTGTCCGAGTTCAGAGTTCCGGCTGGCTGGAAAGAGAGACCAGGGCAATAGGGGACGGGGTGCTACAAGCTAAGTTCTGAGAAAAGAATCAGAGCAGCTTCTGGCAGTGGCAAGCCTAAATCTCCCCACCCCTTCTGAAGGGGTCAGCCCGCCCTCCCACCTACCCCACTCCCAGCTCTTTCTCTCTCTCCTGGTTCTGGTGTGATGGCTGTTCCCCTGAAGAGGGGTGCAGGAGGCACCTCTGGGAGATGCTGGGCTGCCAGGCGGGTTGAGCAGGTTTGGGAGACGGTGGGAGGGGCCTGATTCAGGGAGTTACCGGGACCTGGGATGCAGCTGACAGAGCCAGGTTGCTCACAGTGCCGGGGCAGAAGGGGCGTGAAAGAGCCCGCTTGGAGGAGGATGGAAGAGCTGAGCCAGGCTGACCCTTCCTGCCCTGGAGACACAGCCCCTTTCCCAGTGTAGACCCTATGTCCTGGAGACCTACAGAACTCTGAGGTTCTGAACCCCCAACTGGGACATGTGGTAGGCAAGTGCTTGTGGGAATCACAGGGCAAAGTAATTTGGAATTAGATGTACTTATTCTACCTCTCCCATGTAGCACGAGCACTCACACCCCTGGAACCACACATAGGGGCTCATGTGTACGTCCCAACATACAGGCACAAGCACACGCAAGGTCACACACATCACCCGCGGGCACTTGTACGCAATCGCATAGACACAGATACACAGATAATCACAGGGACAGCGCAGGAACCCAGAATGCTTTCTCTCACCTTAAGATTAAGAAACCCAGTCCCGGGACTTTAAATAGTGTGGTCAAGGTCTGCCTTTGGGGGTTTCCAAAGAGAGACCCTCTTGAGATTTTTCTCTCCTAAAAAGCCACCCTTAACTAATGCCCTGTAGCACCCATTCCTTCCCATGTGCATTTTGTCCCTCTGTAGGGTGGCTGGCCTTCTAGCACTGTTGCATCAGTGTACACACCTGAGGCTGGGCCCAGTCCAGAACTTGGGCTTGAGGGCTCCTGGAGGGGGGGCGCCAAACCTTCCCCCATCTGAGTTCTGCGTGCAGGAGCACTGCCTTAGATGGGGTTACCGAATTTCAAGGGGAGGCCAAGGAAGGTGAGATGGAGGTGGGCAGGAGGGCCGTGGGGATGGGGAGAACCCCAGACTCAGCAACCCCGATACGTACGCCTCTTACACACGCAGACACCCTCACCTGCGGGGAGCAGGAGGGGTGGAAGGGAGGAATAGAATGCAGGGCAAGCTGGTGGAGGTGACAGTGGGGCGAAGGTTCAGGAGACAGTCTTCATGTTCATTTCTGGAGGTCAATATTTTTACTGAATTATAACATACATTCGGACAATACATAAATTATGCACTTTATGGTTTATCACCCTATGTAAGTATAGAGCTCAATGAATTTCCACAAGATAGACACACCCATGTGGACAGTATCTGATCAAAAAGTAGAATATTATCGGTGTCCCGGGGACCCCCTCATGTCCCCTTTCCAGGCACAATACCCTATCCTGACTTCTCATACCATAGATTAGTTTTACCTATTTTTACCCTTCATGTAAATGGAACCACAGAGCATGTTAACTTCTGTGTCTGGCTTCACTTTAACACTACAGTTCTGAGATCTTTCCGGGCTGCTGTGCTGACACAGCCTTAAACACTATTCGTACCTGGAGATGCACACACACTTACAAGAGCTCACACGCAGGCAGGATCACGTGTATAGGGTTCTGCCATAAGTATGCACATAAACTCACACACAAGCACAAACGCACACCCCAGTTCTCACGCACATGTGCACATTCTCATTATGCTCACACGCGTGACTATCATGCACACATATATATGTATATATAAATATTCCCAGCCAGATGCTCATGGTTATACACACTCACGTGGGTTCTTACACAAACACGTTCTCAAGACAGGTGTGCTATACTCACGTTGGTTTTCCCACACAAATGCACACCCTCACACCATGCACCATCAGGCTCGTGTGCATTGCCCGTTTCTCACACACCCGTGCCCACTATCACACGCTGAGGCCAACCCCCAGCCTCTTTGGCTCAGGCTCTAAACAGACAGAGGAATGTGATCAAATCGACAGCTGAAAACTGTCCTGAGAGCAAAGCTGTACTTTGTTGAGAAATCTGAGCCCTTATTGGAGGGATACAAGTGTCTGTGGGTCTGGAGGCTGCGGGGAGAAGAGAGGTGGTGGGGTGGCCTCCCAGGGCGCCTGTGGCCATTGGGCTGTTTCTATTATAAAAAAATGATGAAAGGACCAGAGCAGTGAGAGCACGGCTGTGAGTAAATAAAGCTGCCACCTTTGACCCCTGGAGGGCAGGGCTCATCCCAGAACGAATGCTCATTAGGGAGGGGGGTGCTCAGGCCCAGCCCAAGTTCTCCAGCACCCCAGGCTCAAGGCCAGACTCCCAGGGGGAGGGGGAGGGGACCTGAGACCCTGTATGATGCCAGGGGACATGTAAAGGGAGTAGGGGGGAGGAGGTTGGGGACATTCATGGGGGAGGGGTGGAGACAGGGAGGAGGGCTCTGACTTCTGACTCTCTCTCTCTCTCTCTCTCTCTCTCTCTCTCTCTCTCTGCACCTCTCCAGGTCTCTTCTGCTCCTGGGCTCCGAAACAAGCATATGTCCCCCTTCTCATGTTTAAGGCTTGCTTTGCTTGTTTTTCTAATCACCAGGAACTACAGGCAAACAGGGGTTAGCAAAAATAACAAACACAGGCAAACTACAAAGTCACCAGGAATTCCAAAAAGGTTGAGAAGTGGCTGATTCCGGCTTTGACAGAAATGAGAGTGTTGCTGGGCCTGCCCCCGCCCCAACCGTGAGCCCCTGCTGAACTCCCTCCCAGGTCTGTCCAGCTCAGCCCCCAGCAGGCACAGTCCCTGGTCTGAAGAAAACTCTGTCTGGGGCAGTGGCATTGAAACGGTCATCATCCCAGCTTGCTGTCCTTATATGTGTTTGTCTGCACAGAGCGCAGATTTGGCTGCATGGATAAGTAAGTGAATAAATGAATGGGTATATGAACGAAAGAAAGTTTCATTCCGCGGGTCTGGGTTCCAAAGTCTTCCAGCACATATGTGGGGATGGCCTCACTGTGGAGTCAGGAAGGACCCTCAGCCCTTTCCAGACCTCCTCCTTCTCTTGTCTCTGCAGCCGACCCTCTGGACACCCCCTCTCCCCAGGGTGGACGTTCACTTCATTCTGTAGCCACCTTGGCTCCTAGAGTTTCCCCCGGTTCCGGTCCCCAGGAGAAGAAAGTGCTTTGCAATCTGGCTCTCAAAGAGCCCTGCCCTGCAGGTCTCTCCATCCTGCATGGACCCAGTAGTCACTTCCTTTGCCCCTTCTGGGAGACACTAAGTAGGTCCTGGGAAGTCCTGCCTTGGCTAATTACAATGAGAGTGATAATAACAATGACATATAGCAATAAACACAGAAGTTTTCATCAAAAGATAAGGATACTCCCAGGTTTATGTGCGGGGGACACATAGGGAAAGATGATAGGTAACAGACCATTACACCTCCACCCCTGCCATCCCATCTGTGTCTGACTTAGCAAGAGGAATAGGGGAAGACAGAACAAGAAAAGCTTCTCCATTTTCCTGTAAACCTGGAGACTTGTGGCTGGAGTTGAACTGGAGGGAGGGATCATTGGAGGAAGCCAGACAAGAACACTCCAAGCAGGACAGAGCTCGCCTGGGAGGCCAGTCCTTGGCTGGGGAAGCTGCCTCTGTCCAGTGAGACGTGGCCCACAGCCAAGTGCCCAGGACCTGGACCCTCTATATACCTCAGGCACAAAGTCTATTTTCCCCCAAATTCCTGATGGCGACTTGGCTTGGTCTTTGTCCCTGCTGGGGAGGGGAGGCTGAACCCCCATGGCGGGGAGGAGGTGTCTGAGGCAGCTGAGCCCTGTGTGTCAGCGCTGGATTCTTGGTCTGCACCAGAGGGCCCCTCTTGGCCAAGTCTCTCTGGCCTCGTCAGCTGATATGAGGGAGAGAGCCAGGTGGGCTCAGCTCCAAAACCAGCCAGAGATCCAGTAGACATAGGTATCACAGAAATCAAACACTGCTTTCTGCCTCTTCCCTTAGAAATCCCTCAACCTCAAATTCCCCCAAATCATGACCGACTTTTACTGAGAAGTTACTCTGGGCCACACACTATTATGTGGATTTACATGAATTAACTGATTAATCTTCACAATAATTCTAGGAATAGATGTTATTATTATCCCCATTTTATAGAAGACAAAATTGAGATCCAGAAAGGTTAAGTTGCTGGTCTAAGGTCACCCGGTTTTTAGATGGATGACTGAAATTGGAACCCACACAGTCTAGCCTCTAAGGAGCTGGTGAGTGTAACCAGCTGGTAGGAGCTGGCTTGGGGACAGGGAAGCCCAGGTTCAGGGCCACATTCAAGAGTCAAATCAGAAGGTAGTGAGTATCCCGTTAGCTGTCCTAGATCTCTGCTGCCAGAGTCCCCCCATCTGACCTAGGGCAGATGTAGTCCTAGCCCTTCTACAAGCAGCACCAATTTCTCCTCTGTGTTGATGGGAAGGCGGGATGACTTACACCCTTTTCTTTCCCTATTTTACGGAACGCCTACCTTCTCAACAACTAAAGACTCCATCAGTTTGAAACACCAAATATTTACAGCAACTGTAAGTGTCATCCCTTGATCCTTATCAAGGTTAAGACCTGTCCTTTTTCGAAGCTGTAGTCAGTAAGAACATACAATCTTTTGTGAATTTTTAAAGTTTAACATTGCATTGTACCTATATTTCCCTGCATCGTCTTAGTCATCATTTAAATTATCTAATCCATCTTGTGTTTAATTTTATGATGTAAAATAATTTTTCAAGTGGAAAACCTTTTCACAACCCCATTTATTGAGTTATGTTCCTTTCTCCCTTGTTTTCTAACATTTATATTAAATTCTTGGGTGTGATTGGGTCTATTTCTGGGCTCTCTTCTGTCCCACTGATTTTGGTCTATTTTGGTCCTACACCACGCTGTTTCCATCTAGTTGCCCTAAAACAAAATGTTTTAACATCTGGTCAAACTTGCTCTTGTTTAGAAACTTATTTGATATATTCACCTATTTACTCTTTCATGTGAAACTTGGAATCATTTTTTTCTGAGTTCAAGAAAATTTTTCTGAGTTTAAGTGTGATTTTGATTAGTAGGGCATCACTGTAAATTTTTCTTGGGGAATATTGATATTTTTACACTACTTAGCATCTTCATCTAGGAATGCGACATGTCCTACTGCTTGCCTGTGCTATAGTTAGCAGTTTGAATGGCTGTGTACTATCCCTTTGAGCTGATGTTCCCTAGCTGGCTTAATCATTTCCCTAGTGTTGGGTATTTGGGTTGCTTCCAAGGTTGAGCTACTATGAATAGTGCTGCTATAAACATCTTTGTACAAATTGCTTTTTTATTTCCTTGGGATATGATCCCAAAAGTGGGATTATCTGATCAAAGGATATGAAAAGTATCGTGGTTTTTGTTACATAACCCAGGGAGGATGGGACCAATTTACAGAGCCACCAGCAACATATGAAGAAATGCCTGCTTTTCCCTTAACAAAACCTTGAGCAGCTTGAACACTTAAAAGGGTAACTTGTTCCTAAGGTAAACAAACCACAGCTACCGGAGGACAAAAGAGGGAGTCTGAGAGCACAGGATTCTGAAGAGAGCTGATCCTACAGCCAAAGAAGCAGGCTGCCCCTGGCCAGTGGCTGTCCTGCTGTCTCTGAATCCTTCTCAGACCCAGATTCCCCAACAGCATGTGAGTCTGGTTTATTTTTATTTACTTAGCATATGTCTGTACAGCATTTATTATGTGTCAGGTAGCACTCTAAGCACTTTACAAGTACTAACTCATTTACTTCTCATAATAAGCTCATGAGACAGATCCTATTCAATATTATTATCATGTCTATTTTACAGAGAAGGAAACCAAGCCACAGAGAAATTTGCTGTAGGTCACATAGTAGGATTTGAACTCAGGCAATCTGGCATCAGATTCTTAACCACTGGGCACTGCACCCTT